>NQII01007440.1:16770-74668 GCA_002778355.1 Clitarchus hookeri
ATTTCCATATACTGGAACAAAACCATGATACAGTCTTATATTGGGAATGGTTTCAGCTTCTTGAAATCGTATTTCAAGTAACTTCTCTTCACAAGCAATATCTTCTGACAGCTTAAAGTAAAATGTTATTCCAGAAATTTTGCTTGAACAAAATTTGAACATTTCTTATGGTGATTCAATGTGGTTTTCAGTGGTTCTTTGTAAACTAGCTCTGGCACCATCACACAGACTTTTGCCATGTGAAGTGGCAAAGAAATGCCAATCAGCAGACAAACTGAAATCATCTTTGTGCTTAGCCAAGTTAAGAAAGTTTGTTTTGTTTTTGTATTGAGCCAATGAACTGTCACTAAAATAATACACTTTTGTCCAGTTGGGAAATATGGCTTTCAAATGTTGAAGCAGAACTTTCTGAAAGGTGTGAACAGCTACAGTGTTTTATGTCAAACAGTCACTGACAACACAAAAGGTTTAACATTTTTTGTGGAAACATTTTTTTTGTAATATAGAACAAATAGGTGTAATGTGGCTTGTGCGTTAACCCAATGAAATGCCTTTATTTCACCTTACAACAGGAAAGTATAGTTTTCTAAGAAATCTCCCGAAATTATGCACTCAGCAGAGGAAATATCTTCTTTTGTAGATTTTAGAAATTCAGACTGACGTTTTGCAATAAAGTGATGTGTTTTTAATTTTATCAACTTTTCCTTTTAATCAATCAAATACTCTTCCATATTTTTCACTAAGGTGGCAAGCTCACAGAGGTAAGTTGACGAACTATTGTTTGCACTTTATTTCATCAGTAGCTCATCATCCTCACAGATGATTCCATCCAGTACATCATCTCCTGGACATTTATGACATTGTGAAAGCATGCAACTTTCTTTTGAATAATCACAAACAATAATTTTCATTAAATCTTTGTATAACCTTTTACTCACTGCAGCTGCCAACATAAATTTCACATTTAGGTGCTGTAGGCACACACATACAGAATGTGCGCCATTGGCACCAGTGAGCACACAACACTTGGGCCTTAATAACGCAAACTCTGAAAACCCATCCTTATATACGGATGAGTTTCTTTGAACTTCACTTAATTTAAATAAAAGAGTATGTTGTGTATTATGGAAATAGGAGTAGTTACAGAGTTGGCAGCAGTGAGTATGTCAGTCTACAGTTAAAATAGTTGATATGTGGTTGGCAGTCATGTCAGGGTTGCTGGGATGTTAACATGGAAACGAGCAGGTAGATGTTTATAAGTAGTACTGGATTTCATAGTAACCTATCAAATCTATTATGTAAAGCAATAGTTTATGCAGTATAGTTTGTGTTCAACTTAACATCTGGCGATGATGGGATACTTCAAAGTTTCTTTCGGTAGTCGGTATATCGGCGGCAGCAACATGGCTAACCTCTTATGCCAAATTGAGGAATTTGATGTCACACAGCCTCAGGGATGGGATGCATACTCCGAGCGCTGGTAATTTTATTTCCAATTGAATGACGTTACTGCGGCTGAGAAGAAACGTGCTGTTTTCTCCAGCATTTGTGGTTCAATAACTTGTTCAGTTGTCAGATCACTTGCATCGCCTGCAAACCCAGCTACAAAAAACACACACAGAAATTATAAAACTAACTAAAAACCACTTTGTCCCAACACCATCTGAAATATATCAGAGGTTCAAATTCCATCAATGTAGCCAACAGATAAATGAAAGTATTGCCAAGTATGTTGCCCAATTACTGCGCTTGGCTGACCACTGTAATTTTGGCGATAGCCTTGACCTAACCTTCCGAGACCAGTTTATGTGTAGATTGAGTGATGAGTCAGTGCAGAGGAGATTGCTATCAGAAGTTACATAAACATTTGCACAAACACAAGAGAAAGCCCTTGCTGCAGAAGCTGCCCACCGCAACACCAGGGAGATCAGGGGAGCAGCCGCTGCATCAGTGGTCAACGCAGAGAAAGTATGTCAGGCGCCACCACGTGTTCAAACATTTCCATACGTGGAAACATATCAGGTTAGTTCCAGTAGGCCAAATCAGTCTAGACAAGGCCTTCATTGTGCAGGCTGTGGTGGTCAGCATAATAGATCCATCTGCCGTTTTAAAAACACTGAATGTTTTTTTCCGTAAATGAGCAGGACACACTGAGTGAGTTTGTTAAGTCCAAAACCTCTCAAAATGACTCCAAGGTCAAGGTAAATTCCATAAAAGACTCGAAAGGTGAGGAAAAGTCAGATGGAAACATGTCTGAACCTAATGTTTACCATCTAATGAAAATAAGAATTCCAGGGGCGACTGAGCTAAACACAGTGGTAACTGTAAATGGGTATCCAGTTGAAATGGAAGTGGACACCGGAACCGGGCTCTCAATAGTGGACGAGCTTACCTTTCACAGGATATTCCATCATCAGTTTCCTAAGCTAAGTAAGGCAACTTGCATATTTCATGATTACAGTAAAGATGTAATTGAGAAGTTAGGTTCATGTATTGTTGAAGTACAGTATGGTTCAGAAAAATTCACACTTCCATTTATTATTTTAAAGGGTCTAAGGTGATCCCTCCTAGGGAGGAATTGGGTGGATACCTTAGGCATAGAAGTAAAAGGTTTTTTTAGGAATAAAAGAGCTATATAAAGAGAGTATTAGTGAGTTTCCAGAAATGTTCAGTAGAGAGCTGGGGAAGTATACAGGGCCGCCTGTCCAATTCCAGCTTGACCCATCAGTAAGGCCCTTGCGGCTGGAACCTGCACAGTCTCATTTTCCCTTTTTCCTAAGGTAGAAAAAGAACTGGAGAGGCTGGTTTTCCAAGGGGTGTATACACTAGTTAAGTATGATGATTGGGACACACCAATTCTTATATCAGTTAAGTCAAACGGAGATATCAGGATCTGTGGGGACTACAAGAACACCTTGAATAAAGCTTTGAAACAAGGATTTTTATCCTTTTCCACCTGTTAGCCAGCTGCTAATAAAACTGAATGCTGGCATGATTTTTGCCAACATTGATTTTGCAAAGGCATTCCAACACCTTTATGTNAAATATTTCGTAATTTTAACTAGCGCCACTGCTGTCGCCCTTACTTTTCATATTTGTTTACCAAGTAAGTAATAAACTTTACAAATCAAAACACGGCTAAAATAACTCTACAAGGAGGTTGCTTACAATATTCTTCTCTAATACCCCTAGATTTGTAGCTTACCCACTGCTTCTTAAGGGATTGTTTGCGACGTATTGTTGTTTAAACGCATTAAAAAATAGCTGTAGAAATCAAATTATTTCGGTAGACTAAGTTCAGCGAAACTCTAAATTCGGCGTCTATTACTTCACTTCATATAATGCGGCTTAATACTCTTAGCCTGTGCAGCCAGTAAATACCAAAAACGTCGTATGTCAAGTGGTTATTTATTTTCATAATGCGAAATATACGAAACTATAAAGTCCATTAAACTTGCCTAATAGTAAAACGGCACTCTCACAAAACCGGCAGTATTTTCATAAGAACTGATACTAACCATTAAATGACGTCTCATTAAAGAACGAATGTAAATGGCCTATGTGAAGTGCGAAGAGATCTTTCATAATCAACCACTAGATCGCAGTAAATTCGGCACGTTATTTGTTCTCTTGAAAATTTTTAATTTGCTAAATATTTAATTATTTAATGTTTCCGAGATGGATGATTTTAATTTTTGTTTGGTTGTATGTTTTATTGCGTCCAAAATAATTTATTTCAATACAAAGCAGTACAAAGATATTGGAAAAGTTAAATTACAGTATACAAAGTTTTACAGATTACATAATGCACACAGCCTCACACACTCTTATATGCCAGATTGCATGTACACACATAATATATTTCATCATAATGTGACTAATTTTCTTCCAACATGCTGTAAGGCATCATCGTTTTACTGAAACAGAAAAAAAAGGGAACGAGAAAAACCAGAACAAGACAAGTGCCTTATAAAATGTTATACAATAATTTCTTAATTTTATGAATGTCTAGATATTAATTTATGCTTTTAAATACACTCTAAATAACAAATTATTTTAGTTGTTTTTTAAAGAACTTTTAGTTATGGAAGCAAACATCTTAAATGTTTTGTGGTAATTTATTGAAAAGTTGGCTACCTAGGTACGACAGATCTTTCTGAACTAGTTTTAAGTTAACTGAAACCGACAGACCATTCTGAACTAGTTTTAAGTTAACAGAAGCCACATTTGGTTTTTATTTTATTCTAGTGTCATGCTTATGAAATAACTAATTTTTCTGAAATAAATAACTGTTTGTGAGCACAAATGTAAGTACTGAAAACATGTATTCGTTTGTAAACATTTAAATCTCTTAGCGCTTTAAAAGGGGTCTTCATGTAAATTTATTTTGTTATTGATTATTCTTACGGCTCTCTTTTGCATGTGGAACGCTTTTTTATTTATAATATATGCCTCATCTGTTTTATTTAAAATATATGTTCGCCAACTTACATCCAAATTTTATTTTTTTTTCTAATGGTTTAGCTTTTATATTAAATAGTTCAGACCGAACGAAGACATCATTGATTATTTGTTAGAATATCATCACATTTATTTCAGAAGGTCCACCANAAATAGTTCAGACCGAACGAAGACATCATTGATTATTTGTTAGAATATCATCACATTTATTTCAGAAGGTCCACCAGGCACTTCCATTGTTTACATTTACGATATAAACATTCCACGTATGCGAACGGAAGCATTGGAAGTCTTCTTCTTTTTCTATAAACTTAGAACACATCTTGGGACAAAAGTTCCTTTTTCTGAATGTTTTAACTTGGGATACATGTTGACTTAGGACACGGGAGCTTGGAAAAGCGCCACATCAGACGATCACATGCACCCATCAGCCCCTCCTTGTCCTAAGACACAGGTTAGGGAAGCGCAATTGTAGACGTTCTGTTGGACATATTCTAAACCAAAACAAATAACTGGAGCTGTCAAAATACGATAAAACTCCCTACACAAATGAAAAATATTCTAAACCACTGTAGATCANAACAAATAACTGGAGCTGTCAAAATACGATAAAACTCCCTACACAAATGAAAAATATTCTAAACCACTGTAGATCTAAAGCAGGGTTTACAATATAAAAAGGCCTTAAATTATGTGCTATTTCGTGTACGAAAGAAGTAAAAGTGTGTTACCTTATGTATTGGTTTCCAATGGAACTTAGATGGCCGAGTACGTAAATAGGCAATCCTTAAGCAGAAAAATAAATATTTAGTTACATTTTATATTTTTCTATGCACAAAAAGTATTTTATAGTATAGAGGAGTTTAAATCTGGAAAGGGTCAATAATTTAAATTGATGTGAGGTCGGGGATGGAGAATGGTAGAGGTGTAATACATGCACTGTTACTCGTAAAATGTTCTGGCGGGAAGCACTCACCAGAGGCATCTTCCAGGTTGCTTATTGGCTGCTCTGATGTGGTGGGTCGTGGCCGAAACACCCAAGTGGCTAGGCTGTTCTCCCTGTCCTGTACATCTCAATTGAAGATGTGTTAATTATGGTGTGATAGGCTGCTATCCGTGGACAGTCGTGATCGGCTCAGTACCACCACAGGTGCCCACTGTGAGATAGGCAGTTATACTGGTATGAAACTAACTAAATTAGGATTTGTAATACCACTCCATATGACAATTAAAAACTAATGAAATTAGATATTGCACTGAAAAACACTTAACAACCCCAGAATTGTGCTGATGGTAGGTCCAGATCCATCTGTGCCATAAAGCGACGAGGCCTGCAAACAAAAACGCTTGACTTGGGATTGAAGTCATTTATTATTGTCTTGACACAGTACATACCACGGTGTCAATGCTCAAATCGTTGTAAAGAGGACCCGATGCACTAAACCTGTCGGAGGCTAACATGTAAAGCTGCGCTTATGTGTTTAAAAATGCGTAGTTTAACTCCTGGGGTTGTAAGTCTACAGGAGGTGGAGAAGTGCACCTCCTGGGTGATGAAAGTACATTAAATTTAAATGTTCCAAGTTATAAAAGTGAAAATTACTGTTTTGAAGGCAGACAAACCGAAGTTGATGAATTGTCTGAGAGTCCCGAACCACACCGCCTGCTTTGACTAATGCCTGCTTCAAATTAAATGGCTACCATTATCTGTCTGGCCACTTGTCGTGAAGATGACAGAAGTCGGAGGATGTGTGAGCCTAACAGAAACTGTAAATAGGATCAAGCCCTTAACGATACATTGTATGATTGGGAAAATACCCTTATATAACAGTGATTAGATATTGTCTCTAATGAAAAGTTATGCATTCTAAAAACTAAACATACTATTTAAATGTTAATGTCAACACACATTTGTGTTATAAGGTTAATGTGCACATAGTGCTGAAAACATGTTTATTTGAGTCTGTAAAACTTGTAACTGCTGAAAATAAAATATATACACTTCTATGATTACTACACATAAAGAAATTACCTACTTAAAACATAATGGCCCTCAGTGAGATGATGCATGTATGGGTTGAACTTAGTTTGACATGGGTGAAGTCCATGCCCTAAGTAGGAAGTTGCTGCATTTCACTGTTGATATGATTTTAAATTATGTTAAAACACATTTTACACACTTAGTGTACACTTCAGGTAAAATTGTAATCATTTAGACACTGCTGTTTGGCGCCACTAACACTCGGAATACTGGACGTCACATAATGGTGTTGATTGTTCGTATGCACCACGATCTGGGGCCCTATGAAGTGAAAGATAGTGGATGTGGTTGTCCCATGATTCTGACCATATAACGATGTCACCTAAGTAGGCGAGTGTGAAGTCACCTATACGACGGTCCCGTTCTCGAACCATCACTGCTTGGAAGGTGGATGGTGCATATTTCAGTCCAAACAACATTGTGCAGAACTGAAACCACCTTCCATCCGGTGCAGATAATGCTGTATTCGGCCTGTCCTCTAGCTTAATTGGGATTTGCAGTAGCCTCTGCTAACCTTGCTAATCCTGGGGCAGTCACTGTGCCAGTAATACTGAGATTCGGACAATACTTGCACGAATAGGGCGGTTTCTAGCTTTTGTCGTGGTTACTTGTGCTCTTGGAGCTTGTCCGGCTTCCCCCACACCTAGTGGTTTTTCACGTCATACTCACCTCAAGATCTTTATGCTCTCACATAGTGTTATCTAGGATCATCAGTGAGTTCATGAATGTGTCCAACTGGTTGTGAATCAATGGAGCCAAGGAGCTCTCCTATTCGGGTAGCATGGTGCTCACTACCACCTCGAGTACCTCTGTTGTTGGCATGTGTGGATGGTACTGTTGTATTATATAGTATTTTCGCTTTGTGAATGCATCAGGTGTGTCTTGGGGTGACAGGGAGTCCATCAATGCACGACTTGGTGCTTGCAAAGATGAAAATGTGTTTGTGTACCGACACTGGAATGTTGTTAGGAATGTACGCCATTTTATACCATAATGTTGATGGAGCGCCACTACTTTTTAGTGACTCTTGTCAACTGTACTCCGATTCAGTTGGGCCACTCGTCTTCGTATACCTCATATCGCTGTAATCGGTTGGTATAGTCCTCAAAAAAGGCTTGTAGAACAGCACGACAGAGCACAGATAATAGTTTCCCAAGCGTACTGAATTTGTTGGCATTCAACAGCTAGTTGCAGCTACAGCTCGCACTCTACCCTCAGATGCGCAGGAAACTCCTACACCGCACCCAGCTGGCTTCAAACCCCGACAGTCTGCTTCCCAGAATGTGTCAGGAGGACNACTCCTACACCGCACCCAGCTGGCTTCAAACCCCGACAGTCTGCTTCCCAGAATGTGTCAGGAGGACTGAGAGAAGCTTGACCTTGACATTGACCTTCTGTTGCTCTCAGCATGTTCTCTAATTTAAAATAAATTATCTCTCTTTCATAAAGCCGTTCCAGAAACTCCAGGTATTTTTAAAATAATAACACAAACACTGACGAGCGAAATATACGCGAATATAACCGACACCAGCTGATCGGATCACTGTCTATTATACACTAAAGACCCAAAAAAACTGGTAAACCTGCCTAATATCGTGTAGGGCCCCCGCGAGAATGCAGAAGTGCCACAAGACGACATGGCATGGACTCGACTAATGTCTGAAGGTATGCAGGAGGCAATTCACACCATGAATCCTGCAGGGAGGTCCACACATCCATAGGAGTGCTAGGTGGTGGAGATCTCTTCTGAACAGCACGTTGCAAGCCATCCCAGATATGCTCAATAATATTCAAGTCTGGTGATTTAGGTGGCCAATAGAAGTGTCTAAAGTCAGAAGAGTGATCCTGGAGCCACTCGGTAGCAACTCTTGACGTGTGGGGTGTCACATGTTATCGCTACCTCGGAGATGCTATGTCCCATCTCTCGTGTACCGACTATAACACCACGTTCAAATGCACTTAAATCTTGATAGCCTGCCATTGTAGCAGCAGTAACCGATCTAGCTGCCGACCGCATCCTGTTACTCTGATTGGTTCCATACCTCTGTCATTTGCATACACACGCCTATACCAGTTTTTTTTGGCTCTTTAGTGTATTTAAATAACCCTAGCTGCACTCTGGAAGCAAGTTACTAATAAAATATGAAGTAAAACTCTTAATTGTCTCAATTACTATTATAAAAACAAAGCAAAAGATTTTAAAAGACTGCAATATTACTTGACAATTGTAATAATTTTTTGCAGTCTTTAAAATCATATTTAACCTATAAATGGGGCACTTAATAAAAATCTAAGTACTTTCGCACTTTATATATATTATAAGAAGTCATTCTATTCACTTTACAACTCTAATTATAAAATTTTAAATTTCCAGATACGAATTCTCAACTTCAAACATGTCCTATGTAAAACATGAGTTTTGCTTACTCTTGAGTGGCAGATGAAGTCCCCCTTTCCAGGAGACCTCTCGGCCAATCAGAGAGCTCCGACCACGCAAAACTAAAAGTTAATATTTCTAGCTCGCTTTTCAAGCTTTCTCTACAAACCTACGGCTTTTCTCGTGGGAATACTGAACAAATAATTTAAAATTATTTGTTTTAAACTAATAGTAACATGCCCTCAGCGTTCTTACGCGAATTAAAACCACTTTAAATTAAGTTTTTTAAACAACTTTAATCGCTCATCAGAGTAGCTCGCACACACACACACAGACACACACACACACGAGGATAAAAGGTACTAAATAAACAATTAACTTAAAAACAGTTACAATTAATGTGATTTTACAACAGAAATATAGTTTAATATACTTATTCTTGTCAACAGCACCTTTCTGTCACGTTTTAAGTATCAGTTACCCTCAGTAACTGTTATGGCAAACAATTTTATTATCACGTAATTAATATTTCTTTTCCTGGACTACGCCCTCACGACGTCTCGCATTTAAAAATCACTTCTGGAAATTGGATTCAAATCACCAAATTTTAAAATTTTTAACAACCACCGAGTCCACTCGTGGGCTTGTTGGTGGCTATTTAAAATACCTACAATATTCTAAATTACTTTTTTGATAATCAACCAGGTGGGAGTTTGCTACTCTCGCCATCCACCCTACCTCCCCTACAGGCAGGGGGTTGTTAGGAAAACATTTAATACCCATCCACTGGGGAAACCTAGTTGGACAAAAAGTAGCTGCGATGGGAAACTGCGACAAGCACAATTGATATGGTGACGAAGGGCAGATGGGACTGCCTTTGACGTGGTCAAGCACTGGCTGAGTGAAATTCCGGTCCGTAGTTGGGAAAGCCAACTCGACGCATGGTGTTACCAGAGCTGATGATGTATTAAATATGTGCCCGGCGCCACAGCTCTGCTGTGAGCTGATGAAATTCGGGTCGTTTCGGTCGACAGCCTAGGGGACTCTGGTTATTACTCCATCACACACGGTGGCGAGGCTGTAGGCCGCCTCGCACGCCTTAATTAAATTACAAATGAAACATTTACGATGCTTGTGGAGTTATTTATTCCTTGTGACTCCTTAATGAACACACACAACTTCAGTACAAACGTGGTCGTAATAGCCCAGGACTGCGAGCGACCACGTGGCTTTACAATGTGAAATGCGACTGCATTTAACAACTCTCCGATTAGAACAAGGTTGCTCTCCCCTCGGTGCTATGACAAATAAAATAAATGATCCAGTTCATTAAGTGAAGTCTATAGCCGTGAATATGAGTTCAGCTTGAGATGTCGGCACCGAGGGCCTTTGCGGGGCGAGATACTTACACGTCTTGATGCATTCAAGTGCTGAAGATAACTGGGAGGAGCGTGGGCCGGCTTCCGCTGCCTGAGCGCAGGCAACGCCAAGAGGCGAAACGATGAAGCACAATATACACTGTAAAAATGATTATGAGATGGAAGTGACATGAATTAAATTAACCTAAGACAACATATTTTTCCTTCTACAAATACACAATAAAAATTATTATATTAATTCTAAATGTTTCCATTGTGCCAGCTACAGTATTGCCAAGTGTGCAATGTCAAATGTCCCTGGCTGTGGCTGTGTCGACTGTCTTCCATGATGACAATTATGATATGAATTATATACACTGAATAAAATAACACTGAATAAATACCCTGATGCAATACACTAATGCTATTAATAACACTGAATAAATTAGAAACACTGATGCAATTACACGGATGCTATTATGCACACTCTCACTCATGTCCACAAGCCCGTCGGTGTGGTGTGTCTGGTGCAGCGGACACGACTGTGGCAGTCAGAGTGGGCACAAAGGAGCTAGTGAACGCAAGGTTCGTTCACTTCACCTTTCCTAACCTTCCTCCAATTTTAAATGATACAACACCTGGTTGATGTATAGCGGCCGATAAAGTTTCCACCCTGTGGTAGCACAGTGTGCCACATGGTCTGACAGGAGAGTAAGCTAGTCCTACATCAATACCTACAGTATTATCATACCTGAAAAATATTACAGTTCACTAGTCTCATAAATGAACTAGACACCAATACCACATAGTATACTTGACAGGCCTATGTAAACCAACTACTATAACAAATATTCATAACTAGATAATTTAAAACTCAGTGTCTACCTAAGAAGTGCCAAATCTCTAACATGTCAGTGATCAGTACACACACACACACACACACATTTATAGGCCACTGAGGTCCTCTTAAGGTATGTCCGCATGCCATTTGCAGTGTTATTTTAGAAAGTGGCGGCAGAAGACTCAAGTCAAGCTCGTGGGCCGTGTTAAAACCGTGGGTCCTAGTTATCGCATGACTGATTTAGAACTTCAACTATGTGACTTTTCAGTGGTGTCTTTCACAGATTAAACATCACAAGTGAGACAAATACAAACCCAAGTGCCTTACCCAAGACTCGAATTCAGAATGCCTCGTACTTTAAGCTCGCATGCAACCAACGACATTATGGAGGTGGGATTTGGAGTTTACCAACCTGAAATATTTACAGTTACATCATTTTGAAAAGAGTGTGAGTTACTTAAATCATGCAGGCCTAAGTTTACATGGCCTACCACAGTGCTACTTGTTTGCCAAATCAGTAGGAATTGGTTTCTCTTCCAGATATGACAAAACTTTATTTGGTAATTATAAAGAATAGGGGCTTTTCATTGAAATTGGTGTATTTCTACTCTACTAATTACACAGAACACGAATTTACTAGGAGCATTAACGTATTACCAACACAAACCACAAATACGATAGTGGGGAGGACTATGAAGATTAGGGAAATTGTGGGGTGAAATCACTAAAAATACGAAAACACCTAAATTTTGTGAAAGTATCTAGTTTTAAGTGTTAAGTAAAATTCTTCATGATAGCGCCACTATTCAGTTATTCTATCTCTATGGTTTATTTTTGTCACAGTAAAAATAACATTCAAGTTTCTTCTTCTATGCTTATCTTGTTTATGTGTGTTGTGTTGTTCATCCAAGCCAATGTTTGTCCGATCTTTTATAATAAAGTGATTTTAGTGTTCAAGGCATTTTTTACTTCAATAAATTTAACATTTGTCCACCCAATTTCGTGATACGTGACCACCTGAGCTAACTTTACCTTACCCCATGATAAATGAATCACTATTTTACATTTTTAATCTAACCTAGGATTGTAGGGTTGTAATCTAACCTAGGAATATAGGGTTTTAATGTAGGATTGTAGGGTGTTAATCTAATTTACGATTGTGGGGTTTTAGTCTAGGGTTTTAAAGTAGTAGTAAAACACACCGGAAGTATATGAATTAACTCATCTAGGTAGGCGGCGGCTACAATTCCACTGTCCTCCGCCAATTCAACACCCCCGTTATTCACCTTACCTCCCCCGATAAAACACCATGATTTACTAAAACTTCCAGGCAACACCCGCCACATATCCGACTATTACGCACACAAACAAATCATTAAGCCGGCGCGGGCTGACGTGTTTATGTTTAAACTGGGCTACGGGCCCGTATCTATAGCTGTTAACCACTGTAGCTAATTTTGTATGTTTACCTGTATGTGTTCCCGGCGGTCCCCTCCCCAGATCGCCACGCGCATTATTTACCCGGCCTACAACCCCTCCCGCGGCCACCGCTTCGCAAGTTGCAGGCCAAGTCTCCAGAACAATAGGGAATAAAGTACCACATCAACAGACAATTAGAAATTTTGCTCAATGATGTCATTGTTCTCCAATTACTATTCGACGTGTCTTTGGCGCGCAGGCTAAACTAAACGCCTTGCAAGCTGCGGGCCACAACCAGTCATACAAATGTGTTGATGAGGTAGACGCAACGACAGGCGTCCCACGTCTTGCAACGTACAACTCTGCGTGAAGCAGACATATGTTTGTTGGTTGGAAAAAAGTACCAATATTGACCCTGCAAATTAAAAAAACATTAACATGGTTACATATGTGACGAAGCTCGTTCCGTCACACTTTATGAAAGTTTAAACAATGGTCAAAGTTGGGAAGATTCTTTTAACTAAAAATAGCCTGCATTGAAACATCGGCAAATATATTTACTGAGGATGACTAGGAGGAATGCAATGAATGAGAACTGAGATTACGTTATATTAACAGTTTTTCAAATAATTCGAGTTTCAATAGATTCAAGCGTATTGATTTTGTAATGGGACTCAGTATTGAACGCCATACGAATATTGATCCATATTGAACCGGTCAGCGAAATCAGTTTATTTTATGTGGGTGTAATGTAATAAGCGAATGCAGAAGACGTGTCTTAAACCTAAAATTCTAAGCATGCTTCAAATATTTTAAAATAAATAAGTGCAGTTTAACCCGAACTTTTTTAATTTTAAACATGACCAAAAGTAACATGCAACCACATTGTTCACTTTTAACATTTCTGGTGACAATGTGTATAAGAAAATTCACAAACACTCAAACAACATACAAGTATATATTTTAATGAGTAACAAAAATTATTCCTTATAATTAAATAGAGCATGATGTTAGGATCTCATAAAATCTAGTATAATGTCACAGAATTTTCTCAGTTTTTAAACGTGATCGGTATACTTTTAGCAATGTATTTGTAAAGTGATAACTTCATAGAAACACCGGTTCGTAAATTACACCGACATACCGAAGAAATTAACTAGCTGAAACTGCTGAAAGCTGAACTGTGTTGTAGGAACTAGTCGTAACACGTCCATGTCAAAAAATGGAATTCACAGTCCAGATAAATTTCCAAAAAAGGGCAAAGATATTACTTTAATTCGGAATTTGAACTTCATATACGTATCGCTGCTGAAAATACACTGATCACAAACATCAATGAATGTTGTTAAGCATTTGGAGTGATGCAAACAACTCTCAAATCGGGGCATAGTGAGAGGCCATATGTATTGATGAATAATGAAACATGGTTGAGCAGCTGGATGAAAGAGTATGTACCTGAACCTGGCGAGTGCCTGGTGAACTGTATGCACCCGGAGTGCTGTGTCAACAGTGACATTTGATGACAGTGATTTAATAGTTTGAGACTGTTTCTCTTCGATACTGATCTGGCCATCAGGCAAAATCAACGCATCCGTTAACTCTCGAATACAAACACATTTTGGACAACAAAACCTTCCCGAATTATAGCAAAAATTAGTATATAAGGATATTTCCTGTGTCATCTTGATAATTCACCTGCTTATAAATCAAGATTATGCAAATATTTTAGATGTTCTATTTTATTTCACCGTATTTCCTGCCATCTTATTTAATTTATTTCAAGTACTGCATTTTAAGTATTTTCAAATACTATTCGAATACATCTTATATATTTTTTGGTATCATTAAAATTTTTTAACAAATATTTTTGAGTTAAAATCAGCAAGAGGAAATTATTTTAGAACTGGATCGTATTACTGGTGATGACACACGTCTTTTTGATTGTACGCTATATAAAAATGGTGTGTATATTGCGTCACACCAACACAAAGAAACACTACCTCACAACCAGCACCAACGCAAACTCCACCGCCCTCCCCTTTCACAAACACTCTTGAGTATCAAAAACACCCACCCTGACCACCACCACCCAATTAACCCACCCATAAATCAACTCCAAACTCATCAACCATCCGTACCTCCACCACCATATCTATGTCACCCTTCCGCTTCAAAACAACCCCTGCCACCAAACCCATCCCACAAAAAATCCTTCAACCTCATCAACCCTTACGCTTAATCTTACTCCTACCATCATTCACCACTTCTCCTTCAGCTCATACAACTTAACTCATCCACAAGCACTCCCCAATCACCCAACGCAACAGCACCGCCTCCCCCACCAACTCCGTCCCCAGAATCACCACTCCCTCTGCATAACACCCCTAGTACTTCAACATTATTCCTTACAACCACCCCTGACACCACTATCACCCATAAACACCCCTCAAACTCGATGTCACACTTCGAGGCTGCTACTGCAATCAAATATACTACTGCACTTGAGCGATAATCAATGAACATGAAATGTGGTACACTAATGATCCTAATCAATCACAGCACATATTTTAAAATCATTATTTAATAAACATATATTACAATTGTGTGTATAGCTGCATATTTTTAATGAAGTATTTTTATTCTTACTCAGTAATAACCAATTAATTTTTGGCACAGGAAATATCCACAAACACGATTGATGTTTATATTCAAGAAAATTCCTTAATAGAATATTATGTTTTATTTATAAAATAAAATAATATTTGTTTTCTTTAAAAACCTTTATAAACAAAAATGCATATCCAGTGACATATTATAGATCTCCTATTTTTCAGTCGGATGTGAATATGATACCAACAAGAATACGGTTATGTGCATATTCCTAAAGCCATTATTGATTTTCATATTCTTTTTAAGAAATATGCAGAGATTTTTAAACCAACCGGAGCCAGTTCACAGAGTACCTTAACATGAAACGCCACATAATATACGGTTTTTATAGGCATAGATAAATATAATTTACGACCTTTCATAGCCACACTCATGAAATTCAGTTCACGAACGTAATTTTCTGCTCCGAGAAAGTATGAACGCATCGAAAAGTACAGCAACATTTTGTAGGAACAGTGGCGAGTTATTGTGATAAATTTTTCTCAAATAGATTTGCATTACATCTTTTATTTCACGAAATCATTTTTGGTAAATAACGTGGTGGTTATGAGGTTATATTTAAACAAAAATCATATGTACAGATATATTAATTATATTTATATTAATACACAAAGCCTTATAAATATGTATTTATACCTATTCATCTAATGGTTGCATCCTAATACACGTCGTCTACAGTTATATTTCGCTAAACACGAAAACCAGTATTCGGACACTTCGTATCGGCGTGTGGCGACCTTGTAAGCATAGTCCTTGCAGCTAANGCTAAACACGAAAACCAGTATTCGGACACTTCGTATCGGCGTGTGGCGACCTTGTAAGCATAGTCCTTGCAGCTAAAGTGACACTGATATATCATCGAAAGTAATGTAGAAGGTAAACTGGCGGACTCAGGTGGTTCGGCTGCTGTCACATCGGAAGGAGCAGGAACCAGGGATTGAAAAGCATTCTTGGAAAGCGATGTTACGCCTGGCGATGTGTTAGCGAGCCGAAATTTATACCGATCACAGACAATTTTAAAAGAAGGGTCATAAGATTTAAATTTTTTTTTTATCGTCCATGACACCGACTATTGAGTTTGCAGGAACTCTCTCTTGCAGAACGAACACCCAAGCATCAATGAGGCATGCAGTTTAACGTTACATGACCTTACATGCTTGCACAAGTATCTTTACGGTAGAAAAACTTCCAGCAAAGTAAGCACAGATACTTGATGCGTTTGGAATGCTTATATGCCGATGATATTCATGCTGACGTGCGATTTGTAGGTGCGAATAAACATTGTAATAGTTGCAAAAATAAGTTTTCTCTTGCTAATGTGATTCAGCTGATGTCCCAAAATATGCCGGAGATGACTCAGCCTAAGAACTGGATGGTACAGCCGAAGAAACGGTTGGTGCGATTTTAATAAGAACTGGTCATGACAGCTCGCCCTACGATTCGGCCGACTTCATCGAAAATGGTGAATGTGTCACAGGTGAACAAGTCGATGGCACTGTACAAATCTCAGACGAGAGTGTTGCTGTTG
Organism: Clitarchus hookeri; assembly: GCA_002778355.1. NCBI lineage: Eukaryota > Metazoa > Arthropoda > Insecta > Phasmatodea > Phasmatidae > Clitarchus > Clitarchus hookeri. The sequence continues at coordinate 33,463 of NQII01007440.1, forward strand.
CTGCGAACCATCGTCTCCATAACATTAATGTCAGTTACTTTCACGTGCTGAGAAGGCCTTCTCTTCACACCGGCCACTGACAAACTAAGTTCCTTGATATGAACCAGGCTGCCTGTATACACACACATGACATAATGTGTACTTTGTGACGCACCATGGGAGACAACGGTGCAGGTGCTGTTGTACCTAGTGATGAGATGATAAGTGCAGCATTCATACACGTCACACGCATAGGCAACATATCCTGTATATACACGAAACGATATTAACGTTGTCAATTACACCAATAATGGGTCTTGAGCATAACGAAATGTAACTTCGGGGGTACTCTAGGCTCCTCAGAGACAGTATCATTACCGATACGTAGGCTCCTTGCATATGAACACTTTGTGAAATATNAGCATTCACAGCGGAATTTTTCTAATTCGTATATTCCCCTGTACACACAGCATTAGACACTGTCACATAACAACTACGATGATGCAATTCTGGTATATAATGCTCAGAAGGCAGTGAACGTAGTCATTAACTAACTACTGCAAGAAGTCTTTTCAGGACGTCACATCATCGAACAAACTTCGATGTGTACTTGTCACGTACGAAAGTAGCTCGCTCGTTATTCTGGATATAATCCCCCTCACGTCGTCGAGCATAGCAGAGTTAGGATATTCTTCTCGCAGTAACAGCACAGACGATGTTCTAGAATATCTTCCATCTTCGGTCGAGACGATGTTCGCTCTTCACTGTTCGAATAATAACTGAGCCATGCAGTCTCAATGTAGCTTTCATACTTGCAAACCAACGAAATGTTACATGTCGTGTAGGTAATCTACAAAATAAAAAACTAAAATTTTGTTATATTTTTGTAAGTTAGCAAATCATCCTATTGCTTTACGAATCTGCAGAGGCATCATGGCAGGCAACATTTCTAAAACAATGACTAAAATAAATATGCATCAACCCCGAGAATAAATATGTGCTAGAAATATAAAAAATACTGTTTGAAAAGATACACAATTAAACAATGAATGAGAAGAGGAAACACATCGAAGTGCACATATCGAAGTGCACACACAACATGGAATTACATAGGATTATGAAGAAAACACCCAAAATTAATTTCCCCGTAAAATTTATTATATCAGCAGTTAGAATACACATAAGAATGTAGCAACCTTCGTCTCTGATGAAACTGAACATGCTGACTTCGTGACCATATTCCCTCTATGAGGTCTCATGTTTTTTGTGGTGAATTTCTGTGCCAGTCACCAAACCATCCCTCGTCATATGTAAGGACGTAATATCTTGGGTCCCTTCTCTCAAGAACAGGACACTTGGGATATTCGGATAATGCATCTATGTATTGCATTCATAAAAATGAAAGTGTATTCATCACATCTCTTTCATTTATCATAAAATATATGTTGAATATATTAAATTATTTATTTACGAAATAAAGGGTGCATAACTTATGGTTGAATGCTGCATCTCATTCTGTGTAGAAGAAAGTATGAAGTTGTTCGGCGCATTCATAAATTCATGGTTTTTATCCACTGGAAGACATACGGATTTCTCTGTGTTTCAAACTACCTGCATATGAGCCTTGGAATTTAATTTTACCCGCTCACTATAAACCACATTTATGAGGCCAAAAATATCTGGCTGAGGATACGACCACTTGACTCGATGCATTTTCTGGGAAGTTTAATGACTACAGTATATTCTGAATCCTTGTGGTTTCGGTCTTGTAAATGTCTGGAATCTGTGTGACGTAATCGTTAACGTGAAGATTTCTGACTCCTCACCTTTGATTGGAGGAAGGGCAGAGAACACTTATTGGGAGCGTTATGAATGATTCTCTTCGGCATTCTTTTTTTGTAAATATGTTTCGTGTTTCTTTGTGTTTGCATTTGAAAAATAGTATTTTCAATCCATTTTTCTTTAGGGTTATCAAAATCCTCTTATCTGTTGCTTGGGTAAAATGTGTAGAGTCTATTACTATGCCTGCTGTATTTGCAGTATGCATGGGTGAGTTTTCAGCCGAGGGTTTTTAGATCTTAGTTTGTTGATTTTCTGTTAAGCTGGGAAATTAATTTTAAATACCATAAAGACATAGAAACTTCATAACCTGAGTGTAGGAATCACCTGGGCCTAATCGCTTTGAAAATAATTAAATTGACACCAATTGCGGTTATTTTTACCCTTATATCTTCGGGAACATATTCATCCAGTGTATTGAATAAAGTACACTTGCAATTTTTGTATCTTCGTAAATATTCTAATGTTTATTATAAAGGACAGTATCAAAGAAATGAATATTTCCTACATTATTTCCTAGGGTGTCGTCCTCCTGGATATCTAAGTCACTTTGTCAAAGCTGTTACAATTTTTCCTGTATGACCCTGAACAAAGTGAGCAGTAATTGCAAGCATGCCGTTGCCCGCGATGTGTTGGAAATATAATGTAAAGACACGTACTATACTGGCTCCGATCATAGTATTTTTTCCCCCGTATTTCTGTCAGTTATGCGAGGGCACGTTTAGGCAGAGAGAGTTGGTGGGACCGTCTCTAAGCAACCAAAATATCAGGTAACGACGTGTGTTCGGCAGACCGTGGATGGTGTGAAATACTTTCCCGGAGTTGCAACAGAATATAACTGTGGGAGAAGAGGAAGTACACAAGGGAAGATCGTCGAGCAACGACAAACTCCTCCATGTTTATTGCGTATGGACATCTGGAATTGAACCACGTTCAGCGTAGTAGGGGCCGAGCAGCTTGGTCACTGCATAAAAGCAAGGCTCTAGGTTTAGAAAGAATAAGGTCGGAAACCGAGGATCCGAGTGTTGTTAGAGATGGGGCAGCCAGTCTGACATGTCACATAAAAGATTAATTGAGGTCTTCTTAATAAAATTTCAGGTCAATCTGTGTTGCCGGTTGTATGTCGTCGACGGTGAAACACATGTAGCGCTAGGCGAGGTGTGGTATGTGAACAAGGGGGCGAGACCTAGATTATTGAGAGGTTTTCTTGAAGTCTGCGTGTCTTGGAGTTCTTAGTGTACCACAGTTAAAGTTCAGTATTCAACGCTCGTGTGCTGCAATATATCACGTTATACTAGCAGCGTGGGGGTAATGTTAAGAGGGAGGTGGGGAGGGAGGTGATAGTGTNACCACTTTTCGTTAAGAAATATCAAGTTGAATAATTTACTTTCGAAACCGTTATCTTTAAAATTTTTGCATTAAAATGGACGTTCTTTAATATTGATTTCTAACTCTCAATAGGCAGAGCTCAAAAACATACAGCCCCCATGGCCAAAATCAGGTCATTATAAACGGATATAAATTTATATTTTTTGCTATATGAACCGCGTTATTGAAATATCTGATTAAAAAGAATAATCAGTCCAATTTAAAAACAATATGATGAAAGCGAGAAACTAGACCCTAAGCAGATACTTAAAAACAATTTTAAATTTATTATTACTTCGCATTTTATTGTATTGTCCTTTATAAAAATTCACTGCGACATTATTTTCATTTTTTTACACTTTGCATTGATATTTTAGAGGCGATTTAGTTTCTAACAAGCGCGAACAAAGGTAATGTGGGGTATATATTTTTCTTCATAACAATTTTTTTTTCGGCCATAACTGTATACCAAAGAGTCAACAATAATTTTTCACATGGAAATGTAATGGAAACTAACGCTTCCATCATATTAATAAATATTCACATGTAAATACAGTGTATACATAACGGACAATTGAATGTGAAACATTATCATCATATGTAATGAATATAAATTTAATTTTTATTCACCACCACTGAAAATAAATTATTTATCATTATGTATTTATTCCCGATAAATGCATATGCAAATCATCAATAAACGATATCAAAATATTAAAAATTGGATAGAAAATTTTTTTCAATAGTAAAATTAAAGGTACGAGTTATAAGCAGCTGGGAATTATCATAATGACAATTATGTCAATTAAATTACATAATTCTCGGTTATTCCTGTAGAAAAGGTGAACCAGAAATCGCTATCACGGAATGTCACTCGCTTAATTCAAACCGTTTGCTATTGAAATACTTCGTGTTGCTTTTTCATTCCGTCACAGTGGAATAAGTGGAGTACAGTGACCAGACTGTTTCGCAGATAAACTTGATCATTTGCATGCTTATTTATTCTATTTCATCCTTATTTATGACATTCAGGACCAATTACATACCGTAACAGCGTTTACTAAGGGCGTAACTTTATGGGATTGTGGCAGCAAAACTTAATATTAATATTTACTCTCAAGTTTTATGTACTTGCTTTACATAGTTAATATTTACCCTGCAATGAAGGACCACGAACTGGCTGAAGGTGTAGTATTATACTTTTTAAACTGTTTATAATACAATTTGTATAACTCACTCTAGTCATATCACTGCTGTTATTTCCCACGAAATGTATTCTTTGTCAAATCCTCAAACAAGTCTTTCTTCACAAGAGTTATTTATTAATGTTTCATACTGTGCCACAATTAACTAATGGTGTTTTCCGTTAACTTGACTGCGTTAAAATTCGACGCGGAAAAAAAATTTAGTTTTTATTCATTTTCGAATGTTACACTTATATGTTCAACTGAATAATGATAGTCAATTATACTCAACATTTATGTCTGTTATTTGTCGACTTTCCGTGTCTGAAAACAGAGAAAATTTTACAAACTGTTATCATTTTAGCATGTAGGATTAGATTATGGTAACATTTAGGCAGTTTTACCTCTAGGCTAGGAAAGATTCTGAGACCCTCGTCCTCAGTTACCAAGCGTGTGATCTTGTCAGGATTCTATCCATACCGCTAGTGTCTTGCCAGGACACGGACACAACGGGAGCGGGTTGCAGCTCACCGCCCAGTCTTACTTTGAGAGAGGGAATATCTCCAGACCTTCTCCGGCATACGGAGTTAACCACTGCCAGCACGAGTCCAACCTCTAGTGATCGGTTTACATGATGGAACCTCTGGTGTTCCCAACCCGATCAGACCGTGCTCCCACTTATTTTCCATGGTACTAATGGGTTTTCAATGCCCGCCCGCCCACCAACTACACCCACCAGTAGAGATGGGAAGCGTGCGATAATTCTGTAATTGAAGGTTTCTGTCTTTATCAAAATGCTTAAGTCTGGCCGCGTCGGTTTCAGAGTTCTTCCATGAATCACCACCGTCCCCATGCCATCGCCACCAGCTCCTCCACCAGCAGTCATCCGAAGGAGCCGTCATTGAACACTGACCATTGCAATATTATAAAATTTCTTCACCATAAATTTCCAGTATTGGGACCCATTGGCCTGAATGCCAAGTGGTCCAATACCCCGCCAAGTGGTCAGGCCTAGGTACCAGCTATCGACCCAAGACATCACGGCAGATAACCCTGACAAGCCGCGAGAAGACTGGTTCCCATAGGGAGACAGGCGGCGGAGCCCAAATTGCATAACCAGGGGTGGTACGAGGAGCCTTGGGTCGCCATGATTGGAAAGAGGCTATATGAGACGCATCATCCACCCTTTCTAGGGTCAAATGCGATAACCAGCCTTGGCTACTGTAGCATGGTACTGCCACACAACCTCAAGCGCCTGGAAACCTTTCTCACACAGCAGTCACCCATCCCCTATCCTCCGGCAGAGGTGACAGATAAGCCACGGTCAAATATATTAAAAAATAAACAGAAATATGGGTCGCCAAACACAAAATAAATATTAGAACTGTAATTCAAATGCCAAGCCTGGCTACCCAATCCTTGGACATTGCTCCTTTGTAGTGCACACATATGTGATAAATGGGAATTTTGAACCGTTGTGACATGCAGTGCTAAAGATTTTTGTCGTATTCTCTGCAGTGCGAACCGACATAACTGGTACGTTTGTTTGAATGTGAAGGCACAACTTTTTCACATGTGGCCAACTGCTGTTCTTCCTGCCGTCGACGAAGACGTAGTGTCTTATTTTGCCTGTATGAATGTTCAGACGCTTAATGTATGGATGTATGGAGCAGAATTTAACATGGCCAGAAAGAACAGCAATTTGTCAACACCATCCACCAGATATCAGAGTAATAGCAGCGCACCGCAAAATAGTGAGTGTACTAGCGCTTGTTTGGTGGAGCAACGCTCCAGCAATTTTCACCAAATCTGGTGCTGAATCAGTAATTTACAGTATTATTGTCGAAGTCACCCCCAGTAATTTGTGTCACCAGTACAACTGTCGTTAGTCCTGCTATAAATCGTAGTATTGTCAAACAAATAAGGGACTAGTCTCCATTGTAATGAACTTCCTACAGACTTTCCACGAGAAGCTAGTGTGCCAGTTTGTAATGCCAGCGGGTTTTTTTAACGAAACAAAGTCGAATGCTGCAAGAGTACTGGAATGGTAGTTGTATGCGTGTTATTGGATGGTCAGAGATTTCATAATGGCATCATACCAACACATGACAGGCTAGTCTAAATTGACGTGAGGTTTTTGCGATCACATTTGTTGTATATGTTGTATATGCTGTTAGACAGCTCGTCTCCCAATAAAGCTAACCGGGTCCAATCCCCGGCCGGGTCACTCCGGATTTTTACAAGTGGGAACCGTTTAGGACGATGCCGCTAGTCGGCGGGTTTTCTCAGAGATCTCCTGTTAGCCTTGCCGTTGNGGAGATTTCCTGTTAGCCTTTGCGATGCATTCTTACACTACTCCATTCCCAACTCATTTCGCCCTCATCGGCTCTCAATGCCTCGTTGTTAAGAGTTGCCCAAATATCCGAACTAAACTTGTTATTGGGAGTGTACAGGTAGGCAAGGCAATTTAGGATTCTAGGCTCGTCGGTGGATCAAAAATAAAGCAGATAGCCTCGCCTGGCCTTTGCATTTCTTCATGATATTACAAAATGAATACTGCAACCTTGGTCGAGAGACAGAAAACAATAGTAGTCCTATAGACTTCCCATTTTGCAATATTATCTACGTCAGGTATGCTGCCATCGACTTCATCAATTGTGATTAGCAAGGCGCCAGCAAAGCCATCGAATTTATCCGCTACAACTTTATATTCTGTTACTATGACACCAACATTTCCAGCTATACTAACGAGTTTGTTATCCTCGCAATCTTTAACTCTAACTGAGGCATCTTCAGAGGCTACAACGTTTGCAGCAGCGCCGAGGGTACTGCAACTTTCCCAGAGCAGTCGTGCACTAAGATTGTTGTATCTGATTACTCAGAATTTTAATGAATATTACATCTATATTGCCATTGTGTTGCTGTTGCGTAGTTTCAGTTACAATAAACCCCTTTTATCGATGGCATGTGCATGAGTGTAAAGTAGCTATAATGCTAAAGATTGCATTCATAGTAATAAAAATACCAGAAAATATTTAATGCATCGCCATTGAGACTTCAGTGTCAGATTTGATGAGGCAATTTGCTTACGACTTGCTCTTGCGTAGCAGATTTGTAGACATTACCTGACTCTAGTGTGGTAAACACCTCTTATACAGAGATTATAAACCATGTAATTTTTTTAATATGATTGTATAAAACCGAAGCAGAATATTAGATGGTCTGTTCGGCAAAGCCTTTTGTATATGCTAAGAACAATGTAGAATGTAATTAAGTATACTTGAGTAGTATATAAAAGTGGACCTTTAGCAAGCAAATAAAATACTATTAAATGGAATTCCCCCTCGCAGAACAAATAGGACTTTTCGATCTAAAAATCCTCCTGATCTATTATATGCTACAGCGAAATGAATTTAAATTGGTAAGTGATGGAAACACATAGATACCCTCTCATAATATATGCTACCTGTCATCTGCCGGAATGCCGAGTACTGCCGAACAATCCCGATACGACCCGGATTCTTACACACACACAGGACACATCGCCTCATTTAAAGTAAAAAAGTACACGCTTCTAAAATTACAACAAAATTTATTCAATTGTACTAATGAAATGACCAATAAATAATACTTCAAAGGTATTGTGTTCAATAAAAAGAGAAAAGCAATGTGTTATTCTTTTTCACTATCGACGCATGCCTTTAAAATACACGTATGGAAATAGTATATATAGCATTGTTATAAATATTCACTGAAGTCAATACCCATCAAGGCCTCGTGTCAAACACAAAATTAAATCTATAATGCAAACATTTTCTTTGAACGTATATGTGCACACATATGTGGCAAATATTTTACTTACATCAAATCTCCAGTTACAAAAGGTTCAAATTACTTTTTAAATATTTTACTTTTTTACAATAAATATAAAAACACACTACAGAAAATTGTACTGTTACAAGTAAATTAATTAATGCAATTATATTTTATAGACTGAGTTTGTTGCTGTTAGTCCAACTCACCTCAGAAAAATCCAGCTTCAGTCAACATTCCCAAAACTGTGGGTTATAAAGAATAATTATTTTACAAGTGTCGGTTGAACATTGTAAAAGATATATGAATTTTTGATCGTAAGAAAGAAGGAAGTTGTTAACATTGTCCTTGGTAATAAATTGTGATTTTTACATTGTACCTTACTTTCTTTCTATAAATAGTAAAGTACGAATCACTACATAGTATAAAAGGAAGTCCCTGGCACGCGTCTGTCTGTCTGTTTGACTGCACTTTTCTCGAGATCCTCTCAACGAATCTAGATGCGGTGTTTACTGTTATGATCTGCATTTATCGAGGAAGGTTTGTGTGTTTTAAAAATTGCCATAATATTTATAACGGCTGAGCATTAACGGTATAAGTGAATCAAGTCGGGAAAAATGTTTGCCGCCAGCGCGCTCTCATGGAATACGCTGCCTAATCCTTTAGAGATATAACAAAATCGTGTACGAAATAGTTGGGTTAAATTAAATGATCTACAAAGTCATTCATAGCATATATCTATTTTTAATAGATAAGTAGTATAAGCGTATTTACAATTTAAATTACACAGTAAAGAAAAACATAAATTTCGCTGTATTTTCTAACCATGAAGAACTTAATATTTATCACAAAAAATTAATTCATTGAATCCTTCTGGCATGCCACCACAAAAAATTAAATTAATAGTTGGAGCTCCCGTAATTTTATTGCGAGATATAAATTTACCGAAATTATGCAACAGGGCTCGATTACAAAACACTCAAAACAAACATGAGAGTACTTATATCTTCAGAAGATAACAGCATGTTTGCTGACATGCTACTGACAGTCGGAAATGGAGAGCTACCAATGGAGTGTGGAATAATTTCTCTCAATATTGATATATATGTTTTAGTCACCGACCACCAACAACTTATAGATAACGTATACCCTGAAATACACGATCTTTCAAAAAGGACACTATCGTGGTTCAAAGAAAGAGCGATATTATCGCCTACTAATGAACAAGTCGAAAAAATTAATACATTATTGTTCGCAGAATTAAATGCGCAAACACAAGTCTATTACTCAGTGGATACAGTACTCGACAGTGAAGAAGCTATGCCCTATTCCACATAATTTCTTAATTCTTTGCATCCTTCTGGCATGCCACCACACAAATTGATTTTAAAAGTTAGTGCTCTCATAATTTTGTTGTGAAATATAAATCCACCGAAAATATGCAACGGGACTCGATTACAAATAGAATGTTTCAAAAGTTATCTTATTTGAATGTACGATACTAACTGGCTGTGGTACTGGAGAAACAGTTTTAATACATAGAATACCAATGATTCCCTCGATTTGCCTTTTAATTTTAAAAGAGTCAAATTTTGAGTAATATTTGGAATGACCATAAATAATGCACAGGTTAAAGCTCTTAATTTAGCAAGAGTGGATTGGAGATTAGCATGGAGATTAGCACGGACAAATTTATGTAGCCCTTTTGCGAGTCAGTCAAACAAAAATCTTTTTGTGTTGGCACTCGAAGGCAAAACGATTAATGTTGTAAACAAAGAAATTTTCTAAACCACTATCATATAATATTGTTATGTATGAGATGTATGAATGTGCATAAAGCGAAATAGGTATGAATACCAGGATCGTTCAGAATGGAGGTCCATAATGTCTACCTACACCTCTGGGAGCCAGGCGTGACGTTTATGTATGTTATAATAAATAGTAATTTTCTAATTTTAACTGTCTCTTCCCTATTTATTTATTAGTGTTTCGCTGTAAAAACTACATTGTACCCGGGGAAGCCAGGCCGGGTCACCAGAAGTGTTTAAAAGAATCCCGATAGGCCTAGTTATTGTTTGTCAATGCGTTTGTTATGTAGAAAAAGTATAGCCCACAAGTTCTTGCGAAAAATATGGGAATTTTTAATTGAATAAAAGAGTTTTTCATTAATATAGTTTATTTTCCATTAAGAGCTAAGTTTCAACTTGGCACCTTAAAACCATTGTGACAACAAAAAAATTTTGCTTAAAATATTTACTGTTTTCAGTCAGGGTACGTATCTAAGTAATCGAAGTCAGATGAAAGAAATAGCGCTCGTAAAGAAAGTTTATATCAACAATTCTGCTGATGACTGTAATACTGTACCTGAACTCCATTATTCAGGCACATTTTAATACAAAATAAAATGTTGAAGTACACTGCAGCTAAACATACAAAATATTATCCATGTCACTCACGTTTGTGAAAAATGGCGCACAATGAATGAAGCAACAGAACGTAGGTAAGCTAATGACACAAATTACAAACAATATTACAATACCGATTTAGGGTTTAGAGTAATGCAGAAACATTACTTGAAAAATATCAGTATGTTTAAAACCTCAAAGAGCTACAAAAAAGTATGCTACACGACGTTGCATTAAATTAAATAAGCCTGTGACATGTCCCTGGGGAACCGCCTGCTAGTCTGCTTATATTCGCGTCCACAGTTCATCGGTATTGTGTACTGAATGATGATGGCAGAATTTTTGCCGAGTAGCAATATCCCAGACATGTTTTATACCTGGCAAGCATGCAGGTCAGAGAAGAAGAAATCTCCCTTGCTTCAAACATGGCCTAGACAATTCTGGGGACATATGGTGCGGCGTTGGCTTGTTGTAATGTGGCACCAGGAGTGTGCTGGAGGAAAGGTACGACTTCAGTCTCCACAACTTCCCCGTTGAAACGGTTGTTGTCGAGAGTGCCCACAATTCGTAGCAGCTGCGGTCTCTCATAATGCACAGGTTCACCCGAAACAATCACGCGAACCGTTCGTGCAGCATGGCGATGCACAGTGCATTCTCCTTTACATCATCGAATACGATTGTCACTATCATCGTAATCCAAGTTGAAGCGGGACAAGTTCTAAATAACGACATGCCACACAGCGTACCAGTAGGTGAGTTCGTGAGCCAATGCAGTCTGACGGGACAGTGGCAAAGAAGATTCATGGGAATCCTTTGCAAAATGATGCATTCACCCATTTCCCTGCGAAGCAAACGCCCTCTAACCGTGGGAGCAGACAATGCCAGCGCTCTTGTAGTAATCCAATAATTTGCTAACACTCGAGACGAAGCAAAATGTATCGTCACTGCCATGCGGATGAGTTGACTTTCATCCCGTGATGTCACATTTCAAGGTCTATTTCCGGCTTTCCCACTCGTCCTATATTATTCAGTCCACTGCTTCCACGCTCACATTACTGTTGGGGCATTATGACCCGTATGATCAGCAGCACCGCGGTATAAAACCCTCATTCCCGCTTTCCCACAATTCGGCTCCGTTCACATTCCGTAAAGGACATAAAGGGCGCCCTGTCACGTCGACGATGCATTCAAACTCCAGTAGGAACGTTCAACTCAAGATGAACAACTATACTTTTTTGATTCACAACTCAATTTTTTATTATATACATTTATAATACATATATAAATATTATATACACATATATTCTTGTACATGTCAGTTCAGAGAGCAGCGCCGTTTCATTTGCATGTTTTCTTCATTGTGTTGCATTTTTCACACACCTAAGTGTAAGTTTCTGCGTATAATATAAGCATTACGATGAAAATATCTTTAAGGTATGAATCCTCCTTACATTGGAAGAAAAATATTTACTGATTATCAGGAATTTAAACACGAATTAAGGAAAATATTTCAGTAATTATTTAAGAGACTTCTTAGTGTAGTCTGGTTGATGCGTACGTAGTTTTTAGTGATTTGCATTTGCGATTAAAATATATTTACTCTATTTCGAAAAAAAAACATGCAAGTTCACGTAACCCACAAATACACCAACAAACGATATTAACTCAATAGGGTTTTTTAACAACTGTCGTTTCTATCTTCATGCTACTATCGGGCGGTACATACACTTAATGAACATATACGTTCTTCTAGAAACAACATTAATAGAGCTGGGGTAGAAATCAGAAAGGAAGTTCAAGCTACGGATGTAGCCAAAAACACACGTTCCTGAAAAACAAATAAATATTCGCGACTTTCCTTTCCAACACTACCAGTCTTCTTTTATTCGCATTGTCATATTTCAGAATTTTTATTTTCCTGACCGAAGCAGAGTAATTTCGAAAATTACCTGCTTGCTTAGTCAAACAAAGTAGGGATGTAGGGTCACGCGACTATTCTAGGTTAAAAATATCGTATATAGTTTACTCGCGGTTTCTTGACGCTTTTTTTGTGAAATCTTTGAAAAATCTCTTTCTGTGCCGTGTTTGGTTGTTTCCTAAATATCTTAAGTGTTTCTCAAGCCTTTTATAGTTGTTTTAACATTCAAGTACCATTTTTGTTAAATGGAACATTGCTTTTATTTTATCTATTATTATGTTCCATTTATAATAAAGTGAATAAAACAGGGAAAAAATAGGGGTGTTGGGGTTGCTAGGTAGAAATAGATCTTAGACAAAATATTATTACTCTTGAGTGTGCACGAATGCAGTGCGCAGTCCCTTTGGTTCAAGTTTGTAAGGTTCGGAAGCTTTGCTTGCATGCGGAGGAGGAATAACCTGAAAGTATAACTTTCATTGTTAAAAAATTCTGTAACTTAACACTGAATGTATGATTCAGCAGTGTCTTCACTGACATTGGTGTAATTTTACACCTACATATTACAATGTTTTTTACTCTATATCCAAGTAAATTATTCCATAAACAAGTAAAATAATATACATTGTACAAATAAGTTTACATAGAATGGTGTTAAATTTACAATTACTATGTAGCAGAAAACAAAATGAAAATTTCGCGTATTTTCTCTCCGCTGCAGGTAAATTTACACAGACATCGCAATTGGTAATTTCACCCGTGTGTATGTGTGTTTTCTCTCTTACAAAATTAAAACACAGATTCACTACAATTGTAATTACACAATTTCTGTACATTTTTCACTGTTTTACTAAGTAATTTTTCCATCAATATACAATCTTTTACAGCTGCGCCATGTTAATTAATATACATTATACGTTCATTTTTCAAATTTTTTTTTTTTTTTACACCTTATTGTAACTTGGTATATTAACAGAGTTATAGTGTGTTATCTCCAAAATGTGGGCAATAAAGAAATTCAGTTGCAGAATAGGTATTTATATACAAAAGCCAGCATATCCAATACGGAGGAATTAGGCTATACTTTTGAACTAACTAACAAAAACATATAGAAGTTGTTCTACTCCAAACCGCTAGATCGCATGTACTGACAAATAATTGTAGTAATATTTGAATTTATAGGATAATAAGTGTAAAATTACAAATATTGTTCTCATTTTAACAAATTAAGCATACAAATCTAGTACTACTGAAAATTTGTATTTGCAAATATACACTCACAGATACTGCAGAATGTAATGCAAGTATACACACGTACAATTAATTTAAAATTTCATAATAGACGATGTTCAACTGCAATAAAGTTGGGTGATCATAAACCCAATATGTAACATTCAAAAAAACAGCTTTCAGTGTTCATTCAACTACATAGTAATAAAAATTCATTATTTTGAGGTTTAAATACAGTATGTGTGTGTATTTTACACATACTTAAAAATTCGTAAATAAATACCTACATTGTATTTAAAAAGCCATTCATTCAGTTATTTTCACCAAACACATGTAGTTTTATCTGGATTATTAAGAAAATTTGTGTAAAATGACAGAACATTTATATATGTATATATAATAATAATAATTTTTTTGAATTGAGTGCTCCAGAAACTTTTAAGAAACTGTGAATTGACTATATTTTAAACACATTATTTAAAACTCACACAAAATGTTTAATGTAGCTCAATGTGTAAAATAAACTTGAAGTTTACATACATTTGCTTGTTAAACTTCTACATGCATTTTTCACATTTGACACTACGTTTTTGTGGAATTTACTCTGATTCATTTGTAGTGTTATGCGAAATAACTTTGGTATAGTCTAATTGCGGTTTCTTCATACTTTTTAAATCGAACATTCGAGAAACTACCCCATGTATTATATGTTTGGTTGTTACCTATATTTATCATGTATCACAATCGTTATATACTTCGGTTAACAAAAGAGTACCTTATTTTTGGCAAAATTGAATACCTTATTAACTATTGTCTATAAATTACAATATTTTAATTTCAAGTAATCTGAATAAAAGCAGGAAGAAAACATGTGTGTTAGTAATGCAAAGTAAAAAATAGATCTTGTGTAAAATATTCTTGCACTGAGTGCGGACGAATGTGGTGCGCTGTCCCGTGTGTGTAATATTCTAAGCTTGTTTGCACGAGGTGGAGGGATCCCTTGGAAATAGATCTAAAGAAGGACTTTCGAAAAGTGCTAAGTTGCCTTGAATGGACTTTAAAAAGTTTCCAAAGAAATTCTTCTCCAGATAAAAAAAAATGCAGATACAGAGGATGACGGTGCAGATATAATTCTCAGAAGTGATTATCATGATTTTTTTACTCTTACTTAGGCTGAATACCAATTCCCCTCAAGCATATACATTTCCATACTTCGGCCCACCTGTCACATCATTAAGTATATACTAGCTCCATTCCAATTCCTAGAAGAGTACACACAGTGACTGTACTTGCCAAGTACACTAATTTGCTTACTTGATGGGTGAATTGTCGAATTTGCGGTGGTCGCCATGTTTGTTTTCAATCGCATGTACATAAATATGAAGGGAAATTATTGTGGTTCTACTGACCCACTGTCTTATTGATCTACGATGCAATCAAAATGCAACCTTATTTGTGCGTTTATAATAACCTACCTGTTACACATAACAAATGCATAACTTATATTTTTTTTGCAACGACACCAAACAACGCCATAGACATAAACTAAACCGTAGACAACCAAAATAGAGCATAAATATGTATTTACATTACAAACACATTGAGTTGTTATCTCAGAATGACAAAACACGAGTTTACTCCCTAGTAGTTCGTGTAATTTACACCAGGTTGTGCGACAAGTCAAGCACAGCCAGAAAAAAAACACAGTACACACAACGGCAAGTACGAATATGTTTATACTTTTCAAGTATGTACTATTAATTGAGAAACAACCTTCGATACTAACAAGTTAACAGGGAAAGCAATGACTTATGTTTCCTTGGACTGAAGTGGATATCTCGGTAGCAAAAAGACTCTCGGGGCCGATACTCACAAGAACAATTGTAATCAGAACGACGTTCTTAACACCCCAAAATAGTGACTATTTTGGTTATAGCTGTGGGATTATTTATGAAACAAAGGAAGTCAGAATGGCCAGCTGGCGTTCAGTCCATGGTAATAAGTTTGAAACTTAACGTTGTTAGTAAAAAAATTGTCTTAAATCCCTTTAAAAAGAAAACCTATTTTACATCCTTATTGACATCAAGAACTACAAATAGAAATTTCCCCAAATACCTGGTTCTCTACTGTTGGAGCATGGGAAAATTATTTCAAACATAAGATTTGAGGGGAACCAAATTCTTTTTTCGTTTCAATGTTGAACTAGCTATGACACTTACACGTCTTGCAGTTTACTTTACAGATCATCCGCAATTAATTCATCGGTATAGCGAAAATAGTTTATCGTTCGCATAACAAAATATGATTCTGCTTTTAGGGTTAAAAATATCACATAACTCAAACACGTTGACTCAGATTCTATCTCCACTAAATGCTAAAGTAATATTTATAGATATGTGTTTGAAAAGAATAATTGCTTCTATAGCAACAAGATAATAATAATACAAATCAAATTTTAAGATTTATAAGGAACTAGCTTTTTTTCATAGGCTTCGCTCGCTTGTAGGCTACTACACGAATCAGCTACCAATTTCCTTTATCGACGGCCACATAGGCGATACCCATGTGAAGAACCTCGTTCCTTCAAATAGCACTGTGCCTACTTAGGGATTGTCCCTGGACCTTAATTACGGCCATAGCAAAACAGACGTTGAGAGAGAATAGCAAACATGTTTATTCGAAAAACCTCTGGAATAGAATGTGAGGTGTGCGGTTTATGAAAACGTATTCACCTGAGAACATTCAGTGAAGTCCGTAGTCTCGATTACACTTTTTTTCCTAAGCATTCACTCGCAGCCCGGTGCTATCGCGGCATTTTGGTTGTAACACTGATGGAGCCAAGTGTATATAAGACATGTGTCCTTGGCGAATTAAAAGTAAAATACCTTAAATACTCTCTCTGTGTGGTTTGGTTTACCTGTGGACTTTGGTGAGAGATAAAGCTGTTATGCTATTTTTCGGGATCATGGTTACCACAAAATCGAGCAGCATGTAAACCCGAAAATTGTTTGGAATAAAAACCTCCAACAAAGTGTTTGAAAGAGTTAGGAATAACAGACCGGTGGTTTAGCATAATAACTTATGAATCATGATTCAAGTTAGAGTTCCCACATATATCGATCGATCGTTCCGAAAATAAAATATTTTAGCAGACAAATGCATGCCTGTCTGGAGTATCCCTTCATTCTCCAGATCTGACACCATGCAACTTATACCTGTTTTCAAATTGAAGAATGTATTGAAATATATGAAGCAAATAGCGGATCTGTTGAAGAAAATGTATGTTGATGAGCTGCAGGACTGCTTTGGACTGATCTGTATGTAAACGGGAAGTATTCTGTCAAAGTTTGAAGGTATATAGTAATATTTTTGCACCGAACCACATATTTTTCACCATTCTTGTTACCTGATAGTCACATTTCGTATACTGATATTCCATAGAGCCGAAGATCAGTATATTCCTTACATACATAAATTATACGTCAGAATATGACAGCATAAATCAATCACAAATATGTTGCAATATAATTGTATTTATATGAGCATATCCTTTATTATGTTGCAGTGGATGCAAATAATTTTTTATTACTAATTTTAAATTTAAAATTTCCTTATAATTTACCTATAAACCGAGCTTAAAACAATTTTATGGAAATATACTCCAAAATATACACTACTACACTAACGGCAAGTCCACAGTAGAAAACAAAGAAAAAGCTTTTAAATTTCCCATCTCTAGCGGCTTATATTCGCAAATTTCTGTTTCTCGATGTGTTGCGATGTAATAAAACTCACTTTTCATCTTCGCGACTACGCCAGCTTCGTTTTCCAACCAATAGACGCGATTCAATTTTCTCAAGAAAGGGAAGTTCGGACGCATTTGTAAACTTGGAAACACTGGCAAAATATTTATTTTCGGAATATGAAGAAGTGGGCGATTTCCATCAAAATTTTCTTTCAAATGTGAACAGTATTTTGCATATATATCAGTCAAGAGAATGCTTAAATTTTTGTGTTCTCTAATCATTTTAATAGATTCGTCAACATTTATAAATAACAATGAACCTTCCATAATAAACTTAGATAACTCATCGTTCCATTCCATGGCTGAATTTAGCATATTTTCATTATCATAAAACGAAATATTATTTTCCATACTAAAAGCAATAGACAGCGGCAGAGAATTTTGAATAAATTCTTCCTGCGTGTTTATATCAGGATAAAGCTGCGGTGATAGAGTGTACTTTAGGAAAGAACCAGAGTACGCATTATTAAATACTATATTAAACACAAACAAGGAAATAAGGAATAATCGTTTTGACAGAGAGTTTGCTGGATAAATGGTTTCCCCTAAAAAGAGAACTCTAAATAATTCTAAAGGTACTAATGATTGCACATGTGTACTAAAACAAAAGGAAAAAAATATACATATCGCGAATACAAATATGACAAAAAGCAAGTATGAAATCCACGTACCATAAGAAAAAGGTTTTATTGCGCTCCTCCATAGTGGCATATATTCAGCTTTAGGGACGACAAATACCACGTTTACTTGTATGAAAGGGTAAGTTGATATTCTTGTTTGATTCACTGTTGATAGGAGAATAAAGTATAAACGGAAATCTGGCTCCTCATAAAAATTATCAGGTAGCGACCAATTTTTCGTGTTTATGGCGTACTTCCTATCGTTGTCAACAATGCATGCGTTAATTCTGTTTGTGAAAATAGTCATTGCGTCTTTAGAAACACCTTCGTAAGTGATAATACCATCATCCATCTTTACCTTATTGAGGAAAGGTGGGAAATGGGCCATGACAGCTTTCAGTGGGTATCCATTAATGTTTGAAACCTTGTCAAAAGTAAAACTGCTAATAATATTTCTACCCCAATATCTCATGAAGTACCCACCGAACCAGAATGGGTTGAAAGACAGCGCCTGTACATGACTCACTTCTCGAGGCTGGGACGGCGCTGAATCGGTGGTGAACACAGCCACNAGACTCACTTCTGGAGGCTGGGACGGCGCTGAATCGGTGGTGAACACAGCCACGCAGTTGAGTATCTCGTGCCGTTTCCAGTATCTCCTCACTATGTCCTCTATGCCGCTGATAGATACCCTGACCACACTCGTGAGCACCAGCAGGACACGAGACTGGCAGTCCCAGAAGGTGCTCCGAGATAACTGCTCCACAGCCTCCATGAAGAAATCATCTGCTACGTCGTCTGAGATGATGACGTAGCCAGCGCTCCCAGGGTCGACGTGATCCAGTACTGCACATGTCGCACTATGTGACACAGTGCCGGAGCAGTTGTTGTTCCTCACGTACAGAGTGCTTCCATTCGCTGACTGCAGAGTGCGCATCAGGCTGTCTGCTTCAGGAGATGGACGGTTCATCGTGAAAACCACGGTCCTGGTATTGTATCTGAAATACATCTCAAATATTTCTGAGGTTTGTTGCAGTAGCTTTCTCCTAGTTCCATTGCTTTTCCCTATAATGCTCGTTGATCTGGTTGTTTTTTCAGCAAAACATATTGAGGCAAATAATAACCTCAACAGTAATAACATTCTCATCTTCACCGGCTTGATGTAAACCTATAAACAAATGGATAAACAAACTTTTATTTTTTACTTCCAAGAGTTTCCTACAAGTCACAAATGTACAATCCCATTTTATAATTCATTTTATTTTTTTCCCAGTTATAAACTAATCTCACAAACATGTTTCATTCCCATAGAATTTTAAATAGCATTCAACAGACATGACATAACTTGTAAGCCATAAATAACTACTACTATTTAAATACATTTTAGGACTTCCATATTTCCTTTTATCTCTGCGACCTCATTCTCATGTAGCAAGAAGGCGGGAGCGATTATATTCATCACATTAAAATATTGGAGTATTGTGAGATAAGGCCGTTTGAGTTGTAGGAGTTACGTAGGTATTTTGTGATCAACATAGAGCGCAATAATGAATTGAACATGTCTTGAGAAACCTGAAAACAGAAGTTTATAATCGTCCACAAACCTCCAGAAACACATCATGATCTCATAAGCACTTCCCAGATGGAATGGGACCTTCGTCTAGAAAATTACATCAACGCATTGATTACAAATATGCCACGCCTTGTTAGAGACCTGCAAAATGCGCATGGATGCCATACATGCTTCTAAGCTGCAGTGGGAGGAAACAAATCCTCCCTAGTCAGAAACATCATTACGTTCATTTTGTTGTTCGTTCGTGTTTATTTGTCTTTGGTATTGGAAAAAATTTTTCTGTTAGAATTTATTAGGAATTTAACTTTTTTAAAGGGAATGTTGGTATCTTATAAATGCTCTGCTTTATTTTATGTATACTAGATACTTGTTCCATTCTGTATGTATATTCCATACTATCTGTGAGGTGTTTAGCTCCCTCTCAACTTAAGCTGTGATTCAGGAAAGGTGTGGATACTTGGGAAGAGCCCCGAATACCCAACAATGCAATCCATAATTGATCCTTGGCTAGGTCACATCCAGTATTAGCGCATGCAATTATGGTGCACGCCGGGTTTTCTTGGGGTCCTGCCAGTTCCCCTGTCGTCTCTATTGCATCTTAATTTACTAATATTATCCCAAAAGACCTNCTTGTTCCATTCTGTATGTATATTCCATACTATCTGTGAGGTGTTTAGCTCCCTCTCAACTTAAGCTGTGATTCAAGAAAGGTGTGGATACTTGGGAAGAGCCCCGAATACCCAACAATGCAATCCATAATTGATCCTTGGCTAGGTCACATCCAGTATTAGCGCATGCAATTATGGTGCACGCCAGGTTTTCTTGGGGTCCTGCCAGTTCCCCTGTCGTCTCTATTGCATCTTAATTTACTAATATTATCCCAAAAGACCTNGGTTTTCTTGGGGTCCTGCCAGTTCCCCTGTCGTCTCTATTGCATCTTAATTTACTAATATTATCCCAAAAGACCTCGTTGTTAACCGCAAGCTAAATTTCTCCCAACCCCTCGGCATAACTCAATTTTGTTCTTAGCATTAATGCACTATTTGGTTGATTCAGAGCTCTCTGCAAATAGTACGTCTCTTGGTTTAAGCCTTTATGACGCAACACTGCGATATTTAACTTCGTTTATTTATCTACTATATTTTTATGACTGGTTTTGTGTTAAAAAAAACGTTTAAGCGGAATAATATTCTTCTAAATTGTTATCATACCGTGATTTCAAATAGACATTACAGAAAACAACCCGAATATTTGTTTTAATGCTTTCATTCAAAACTACGATCTGTTGAGCCACTTAAGTTTCTATAAAATATAGCTAGAGGTTGCAAATTCCTTTATAAAAAAACTAAAAAAAATAGTGAAATCTTGAAAGTTGAAATATAAGGACTTAGAAATTGTTCAGAAGTGAATGATACGTTGTTTGAAAGGGCATACATACAGACGTGAATTTCATTTCAGTAGGCTTATTTTAGTCTAAGTAAAGGTGTTCAACCTAAATAAACTAATACTCTATTATCAACATAAAAAGTTTTAGCCGAAATAAATATATTATTGCTGATGTCTTTATAACCACTTTATAAATTCATGTGCTTTCTCGTGCACAGAAAGAGTGATTCGGTTGTAAATTTACTAATAGTTTGGACTATTAAATTTCAACTTTTCATGTATCACTAGCAACCAAAGCATTGCGCGAGAGAATCTATTACTTATTATTTTTACTCCTTAATCTTATAATGCATAATAGTTTATTAAAGTAGTACAATATTTCTACATTTAATGTGTGTATTCTGTAGGACGAAAGATGTCAACAGTATAAAAATAAATAATTGACACCAAATAATTCACTATTTGAACTACAAAAATTATTGCGAATCATATACTGTAAAAATTAACAATTATCAAATCCGTTTTATTCATACTGGTGTACACTAAAGTGATTTAGATTCATAGCATGATTTTATAAATTAGGAAGTATGGAATGTTAATTAAAATGTCTGGGTTTCAATTCCGAGGTCTTCAACCTGCTTTAAATCAAATTATTTTATTACAAATAAAAATTAAAAAATATTATCCATTAAAGATTTATTATACATTCAATTACCACCAAAAAATCGAGATTAAACCATGTACAAGTATAAAAATCAACTTAACTTCTTATAATAGGATATATATTTGTCATTATCGTTACATAATTACTTAACTCATATTTATTAACACATATTTTTCTTATTGATAAAAATTTCAAATTTCAAATGTAGTTTAAACAGACTTTCGCCGCAGAATTATATCTAATTCAAATACAAATTCATTTTAATTTTGCTGTTAGAAAATATACATACTTAGATCTTTGTTAGCAAATATTGTATAAACAAGAGGCCTATATAAATAATAATTTTAATATTAGCTATTTTGGCAAAAATTATTTTTCTACGATGATTTTAATATATTAAATTCAGTGTTATATTCCATTTGACATTGCATTTTTAATATAACGATTTTATTCAATGGGAAACAAATGAATTTTTCTTATCTTGTTACGTTATTTATTCATATGCACCTAATTATACTAATAAAAATGTAATTATTTTACATTATTATTATTTTACAATAGTTAATTAAAATATAAGCATTATCGAATTATATTACTTATACAAAAACCAGATAACACCCTAAAACTCATATATGGTAATAATTCATTTCGAGTCATATTTTCATAATTTTGTATGAAATAACAACTACATTCATAGGTTTTTATTTTTTTAGATCAATTAAAAAATTATTTTTTATTAGATTAAAATTAATTTTAGTAAGAAATTTTGAATTTTGTTTAAATTTAAACAATTATGTCGAATTTTTTAGGGATGCCTTTATTCATTTTCACATCTGGAAATTTATCATAAACAAAACATGTCAAAAGTCTTTGGAGTCATTTGAAAATAAAATTTATATAACTATAAATTAATGCAGAATGAAAGTTTTGATTCCTTGCTCTGTTCTATATTATTATTAAAATAATATATATGCTTTATGCAACTTTACCACCAAATGAACCAAAATATAATATCATTGCTTTTCTATAATAACGAACCAAGTAGGTAACAATATCAGGAGTATTGTCTAAATATGTTATATAACAGTAATCTTATAAACATTTAAATTAAATTTGCCAACATATAAGTATTCCTGAAAGAAAAAATTGTAATTTATTATGTTATTTACAGAAACATTTCCTGTAGAAATTATTTATACACTTTGATACTTCAATTTGGCAAAGCAATTAATATTTCACGAAATGTATTTCATACAGCTAAATAATATAATTTTTGTTGTAACTTAGCATTATTTTTCTTGCTTGTTCAAAAGTATTTACACACTTATATACTAAAAAAAAATTAAAAAGAGAACTATTTTCAAATAATTTGCGTTTTTTTATTTGTTTATAAACTAAATGCAAATAATTGAAACGCCCTGCGTCTTTTGAACCCCCGATTTTTCCGTTTCCTCCCGTGTTACGTAGTCAATTTCTACGCCAGCCTGTCATAGAGGTAATTTACTTAAGAAATTATATTTCCTTATTTGTCTGCAACTGAAACTAGCACTATCGACCCAAGCAGCAGCATTAGCAGCTACGTGGAGGAGGCATACTGGGTCCGCCATCAGCCAGTACACCAGCAGCACTTCTGCACTCCGAACCCGACTAAGACTCGAGCTCTACTGGCTGCGCTCACCGAGTGTTGTGACCCGGCGGCACTGCTAGCGCTGTGACGTCACAAATCAAGGCTGTGTTGCCGAACTGATACGATGTTAGAGTAGAGTGCGCGTGCGCCGAAAATTCAAATTAGGTTTTTGTGATTTTTCGTGATATCTTCATTTTGGCGTTGTTGCAAATATATGCACATCCAAAATAATCTAAANTTAGGTTTTTGTGATTTTTCGTGATATCTTCATTTTGGCGTTGTTGCAAATATATGCACATCCAAAATAATCTAAAGTGTTTTCGATATGTGACTATAAAGAGCCGAGAAAAGCAATTCCTGGGTGGAGAAAGAATTTGCGGTTCAGCCGAAAGGAAACATGACGACCAGCAGATATGTGTTATTGGTGTATTTGAAAATTAAGAGTAGGTCAGTAAGAATATTTAAGATACCACCTTCGAATACTTTACAGTGAAATCGTTAAATAGGCAAAACTAAGCGTATGCAGATTTTCGGAAGTGTCCCTTAAGAATTATAATAACACATGTTTATATTAAGAATTGACCCATAAAGCCTGTAATATTGGCCATAAACTTTTATATAGTTATGAATGTTCGTGGCAGAATAGATAATTTTAGTCCTAAAAATTTTCATTTTCCAATTCATGTTGTGTATTATCGGCACATGAATAATTTATGTTAAGATTTTAATGTGAATATTAAAATTATTTGATGTGGTCTATATGCCTAGATAACTATATAACTCTGCTATCAACACTTCACAGAAGCTATTTTTTGTAAAACCCACGAACGAGGTCTACGCAAGGCATTGACTAGTCTCTCGTCATAAGGAATCAAATGAGTAAATCTACCAGTATCTACAGATGTTAAAGTTGTTAAGGAAGGAATGCTGTTTTCGTGCTGCGTCTGCTCATTCAAATAAAGAATATTGCATAAGAAATTCATTTGTTGCTGAGATATAGCGATGCATCGTCTTAAGTAACAAATCTGGGTTTTTCCTGAACATGGATGACAGCCGTACTTGCTTGTGGATGGTCACTAGACAGCGCACAAGTCCATACTTTGTTCTTGAGAGAAACGCCGCCAATAATGGTGGCATAATGGTGTGAGGAGCAATCTCATTTAATTGCCTGTCTTCCCCGGTAGTGATCACGGAATTCTGACTACATAATGGTACGTCCGTAGGATATTCTGCGGCCTTGAACTCTTCCTTTCATGGGGCTGCTCAGTGGGCAATCCTACAACAGCATAACATCCGCACACATAGAGCACGTATTTCCTAGGATATCCGTCGTGCTGTTGACACCGCATTTTGGCCAGCACGTTTTCCAGACTTCACACCTATAGAAAATCTGTGGTAGCAGATGGTACTGTAGATTCAGTTATCAATGGAGAGGCAGTTGCAGCAACTATGTGACGGCATTCCTCAGAATAATATGCGATGCTCACATTACTCATGCCGGACCGTATCACCATGTTGTTCTGTGTAACCTGTAGTAGAAAAATGGTTCCGCCTTTTGCGGGCAGACAGGGCATAGTGTGTAGCTTACTACACTTAATTGAATATATATTTATCGTTTTGCTTCTATTCGTGATATCGACTATCGTATGTAGTAATAACTTTTCCTCTTTTCAGCTGTTACCTTTTGAAAACTAACGAAGGCAACGGGGCTGCAACAAATTCAGAAAGGGTGACAAAATTTTATCTGTTCTTTGCTTCGTTGGCATTTTTGATCTGAAACAAAGGGCATAACAAGAAATTGGCTAGATACAAGATAAAATGGATCAATACCTTCTAAGTGTGGTGAAAATTCTGACAAAGTTATTTTTCTACTGTAGAATTTTCCTTAGTAAATAACCCATTTTTCTTAATGTTGTTAATTTTTTTAAACGCATTTTTATCACATGTGGTAAGTTTTATTGCTTTCAACGTCTCCTGAGTAGACAATTAGAACTAGCAGTTTTAATTTTCGGCTCATTTTTTTAAATTTTAATTTATTAAGATTTTAGTATAATTTTAAATTTTCATAGAGACGATGAAATATTCAGATATAATAATTTCAAAATGGCTATTACGATAAACGCCAAGTTCACTAAAGTACGATATTGGTTTCTCCACTTAATGAGTAACCAACTCGGGCATGTATTAGAGTGGTTTCCGAGCAAGTATTACGAAACTTTTACGTTCATTCTGCATGCGATATGTTACACAAAACTGTAAAACTATTCTGAGGGACACAAACACCTTCAAATTATTATAAATTTTCTAATATTATAAGATATTACAAGTGGTTAATTGAAATAATTCACTGCAAAGTATATCTGAGTAAAGGCGTTACATGTGTGAACAAATGTTGATTATCGTACTTCTTAATAGAAGAGAAATGAACTGACTTATTATTTCATCTCTGAAAGCAACACAGATTGAACAGCGACGAGTCTTTAGAATGTTTGAGCGCTTTTTGAACTGTAACAGTTATTATAGCGTGATATGCCAAGTAAAACAAACGGTGATTATTTCGTATAACGTATCCAAATCACCAAAAAAACATTACATTACGTATCCAATGATACATAAAATCCACCCAAAAAGTCGTCTATTTCGTATCCAAACTAAGTCCTTAGAANCCAGGAACAAATATGCATGTTTTGTGTCTTCAACATATACCGTGTGGCTATTTATATGTTTCGGAGGTTACTATAAAAGTTATTTATTGTCAAAGTTGATTCGGTCAGCAAATTACCATTTAACATGTACACTAAATAACCAAAGATTTCATAAATTCCCTTATCACGCTATTAGGCAGGTAACGAAATGTGTTTAAATTTTTTCACTGCTTATACAAGTAACCAAGGTATGTATGTTAACACCTTCTTGTGTGATTATGTCGAAATAATTTTACTTGTGCGTTTGAATAACAATAATATATATTTTCCTTTAAGATTATATTAATAGTCCATATTTATTAAAATGTGATATTTCTTTGCTATCTAGTGATGAGAATTTGACTCCATATCACGCAAAATAAGCAGAAAGTGACTCAGCGAGACCACAGAACATCATGAAGTTGATGAATAACGCATTGCGGTAACTTTCCAGTCTGAAACTGTATGGTTCGTGTAACCGCAGTCAATACGCCGGTAGCTCGACTTCGTGCATCGGTTATGTTTATTTAACGGTGGCGCCACTTTACTTGTGCGACTCGCCGGGAGCTATGTCATTTGCCTGCGCTTAAAGCTCATTTAGAGAATCACGCAATATATGCGAAATGAGTGAAGACCTTATAAAGACAATGGTAAAGCATACTAAATGTGCAAGTTATTTGATGAAAAAGTAACAACATTGCAAAATAAGAACAAAAACAAATATTAATTTTTGAGGAATATGGCGTGTAACCAGCGGTGGGGTGTTTGTCACTAACACTGTTTTGCTAACATACCATTTCAAACCAGACTTTTCATACTTCCGTATAATTATTACATCTGTTTAATTACATGTATTCGTTCAGATGCATTAAACTAAACTCGTTTTATTTTTTTTGNCCGTATAATTATTACATCTGTTTAATTACATGTATTCGTTCAGATGCATTAAACTAAACTCGTTTTATTTTTTTTGTTGCGTATCTGTATGTGGTTATCTACACATCGCCGAATTTTTTCTTCATCTCACAACGGTGTAAAGANTTTTTTTTGTTGCGTATCTGTATGTGGTTATCTACACATCGCCGAATTTTTTCTTCATCTCACAACGGTGTAAAGAATTTTTCAACTGAGCGTGTAGTGGTGAACAAGATATTGGTGGTTAGATCATACCTCAAGACGACGTGACAGATCAGTTAATCTCTATCAGGACGTAACGTCATATGTGATACAGTGTCAAAAATCCCACGCTGGCAGAAATGATAACAAGCTAGTCGCCGCTGGATATAGTCCACGAAACGTGTTTCCGCTTCTTTAATGTTGTCAACAAGGCAGAAGAACATGTGGCGTCTGGAGATTGTGTGGTTGTGCGAAGGGAACTCCCACCTACAAAGAAGCCATTCGCCAATNAGAAGAACATGTGGCGTCTGGAGATTGTGTGGTTGTGCGAAGGGAACTCCCACCTACAAAGAAGCCATTCGCCAATATTTCGTTTATTGAAAGAAAAACTTACTTAGTTTAGACTAAGTGGCGTTGTTATCGAATATTTCCCGGGGCCACTTAGGCTGAACCGTTAGTCTGCTCTTCTCAACAAGGCGAAGCGTGTTCAAACCCAGACCCGGCTAACTCCGAATTTTCGCAAGAGAAAATCGTCCCGAATGATACTGTTGGACAGCTGGTTTTCTGGGGGTTCTCCCGATTCCTCCCCCCAACCCCCTACCATCGTCGAGGCGCTGCTAAATACTCACCTCACTTCACCCTAATCTACTCTCAAGGCCCCGATGTTTAGATCCACCCAAATCTTTTCACTCTTCTCTCACTCGAATATTTCCCGACGAGCTTGGAGGTTCCTTTTTTGGTATAAACGTTCAAAGCTCNCTTTTCACTCTTCTCTCACTCGAATATTTCCCGACGAGCTTGGAGGTTCCTTTTTTGGTATAAACGTTCAAAGCTCGTATAAACAACGGCACTTGGCCGATAAAGAAGCAATCTTCAGCAGCCTACATTCGTGGAATGTACGCGCTACCTCCCTAACACCAGCTGATCAGGAAGCCTGAGTGTTTGTTACGACTGGAGTAGACAAGCTGCATTCATCTCGAAGATGCAAGATGAGGAAAGTAACATACAATTGTTTTGAACTCCAGGAAACTTTGTTAAATTAAAGTTGGGAAAGGTAAGGTATCTTGCTGCCCGTTTGGTTGTCATGGTTCAGGTGAAAAAAGAAGCCTTCCAGATCGTAGTGATGTAAAAACGATATGTTTAATTTCATACTTGAAATTTTACGGTATTTTGTTGAAAATATTGTTATGGACAAGACAATATTCACCTTAATCTGTTATGTAATTAAAAAAGAGAAATAATCGTGTGTAATTTATTAATTTATGACAAACGCAGTTGAATGATTTTAAAATCATTTTTACATTTACTAAATTTTTTTCAAAAATGTTGCACTAGGAAAGTTAGTAAGAGCTTCATAATACAAGTCTTAAAAAATATATATGCAGCCTTTAACAAAACAGTTAACATTAAAATAATAAATATATTGAAGAAACGCAATTTTTATGAATTAATTACATTGAAAAAGATGTAATTTATGAACTCCAAAAAGTTCTTAAATAGAATGTTATTACATTACCCTGAAAATCCCGCAATTTACAGAAAATTACTCCATAATAGAAATATGAACTTTGATATTATATGTAAGTATTTTAAAAAACTTGTACTGAAATTGGCGTATATATTTAATATATACACATTTCATGCTTATCACCGTAATGTCAAAATAGTCATGTGAATATTTAATTTAATGTTTCCGAAAGAATCCGTAAATTGGAGTTTGAGATTAGTGCCTATTGTCAAATATATTTTTCGAAGAAATATACTCACAACCACACAACATCTAATTTAAAACTATTTTTCTGAGCAAAAAGTGTATTAGGTGCCTGAAGATAATAAATTTCAGGAAACGTTTTTTTCTTTCGCAGAAAGCCATCATTATATGTGACTTACGACATTTTGGTAAGAACTAGAACCGTTATTGTAAAAACTGATTTAATACTTAATATTCATTTCTTAAAACCGGTCGAGAAATGATCTATATTTAACGATGTATTAATATATCAAAGAAAAATTAATTACAACAATTAAAATAAATACCCTATAGGAGGAACTTTTATAAAGTAATAATTAAAATATTTAGTTTTACCTATTAATTTTAAATTGTTCAATCTTACCAAAAATATTTGTAAATTTACGTGAGAATATAAATTAAATAATTTTGCTTTGTAGAGAATTATTCCTAAGTGTGCGAATAATAAATATTTAAAAAGGCAACGTTATATTTAAAATTATTTAACAACTCATTTCATTTAAAATTCTCAAAGTACAATGTCATTTTCCGACATTATCGTTCCACTATATACATAACTGTTAATTTGGTTAAACAATTTTCATTGATTACTCAAAACAATAACATCTGATATGTCCACTTTTGGAAACAGTAACCTCAAATCAACGATATCCTGTTAGTGGAACCAAATTCATTACGTTGTTTTATGTACATTTCATTGCAAAGTTTAATAATATTAAAATCTTTGCAGTGAAAAGTAACATACGCATCATAAACACGGTAATAGGCATAGCGTTGTTAAATCATATTTATAACATATATAAAGTATAGCATATTTGTTCACATAACATAATATGCAATCATTTATGAATTTGACCTAATTTAATTAATAATTTTTTGTCTTGCGATCGTTGCAATAGAAACTTTAATAGTGTGATGTACTATTCTGCTTTGAAATTGTTTATCTTGAGGGCTTATTACTTTGATCTCTAATTATCAGAAATTGTTATACTCATACCATATAACTCATAGCCTCTGGCGGTAAATTTTTAAAAATATTTAATTAGTCGTTTAGTAAAGTTGTATAAACATAATGATTGAAAATGTTATCTACATGAAGAAAAATTTTTCCGCTACATGACATATTTATACTGTTTAAGAACAAGGGCACAACATCAAACAAAATGTGTATAAAAAATGCTGGTTTCTTAATTAGGCATCCTTGTGTTTCTAAATGTCTCCTTATGATGGCGTTGTAACAATTATGTCACCATGTATCTTGCAAGATATCGAAGAACTGAAATTCTCTCCAGTATGCAATGTGATTCTTATAAGAGTTAAAAATTTCATCACATGACATATAGCGGTAAGGACCCAACATTTCTATTTATTTGACTTCATTAATAACATTATATCTTTATTTTAATCATGAAATCTTAATATATGCTATTTGCGAGTTTCATTTTTATTGAAATTGATGTCTGGCATAAAATATTAAGGGCGCTTATTTGAGAAAGCAACAAAGTGTAAATGAGTGTACACGTTTAGTGTGCGAGGTATAAAACTAGAAGTTACTGCTAACTAAATAGCGTACTTTCCTCAACATGGATGCAAATTTATTTTAGTAAAGTTCTTTAAAGTTTAGATTGTAGGTAGGCTTTTTCGTCTCATTGACAGCAATACAATTAGGGATGAAACCAGAGACATGCGAAACAGTACAAAGAAAATTAAAATACACTAATGACTTACACAGAATTCAAATTCATAAGAACTCATACAATTAAGCTAGCTTGCAATCAACTGCATCACGGAGGTAGAATTCTTAGCATCATCTTCGGATGTAACCAGTCTAATGAACTGAATGCTAAATTTTACAAATCTGAAATATTTACTCGGCAATCATTTTGAAAATAAGTGTCTGAGCTACTTTAACACATACTGTAAGTTTGCACGGCCTACCAGCATGCTAATTGTGTGAAAAAATGTATGGAAGTCGGTTCATTGGTCTCCGAGATATGGCATAAAAATCTTATTTCTATAAATGGGGCTATTTTAGAGAATTTAAAAAAACCTCTTTACCCAATGTTCGTAATTGATTATGTCAGCATAAAAACTTTTATTGAAATTCATAAATTGTGAAATACATATGCCCAACATATGAAATTATTTATATGGCGGGCATTTGAAAAACATTGTCAGACCCCATTTACATCATGTAAATATAATTGGGTTTCTGGAGTTGTGCAAAATTATGTATAAATTATTAGATTTAGTCCACAAATATGAAAAATGTTCAGTTTAATCACCTGACACAACTTTGCTAAAAAACTTGCAAAGTAGTATCTCTTTATGCATATCGGTTGATTGGTCATCGAGATATTGCAAACCACCTCCAGTGGTCACGTTAAAATTGTGTGTCTTTCGTTAAACAAAGAATATTCTACCTCATATTTTGTTTAAATTAAACAATTTGTAAAAAGTGGTATGCCTTGGAATGCATGCGTGTTGTCCTTGAAGGAATATAAGAACAACAATATGATTTCATTTTAATTATACAAACATCGTAATGGAACACCTTACAAAGAGTGATCAAGGAATGAACTTTACAACCTTTTAAGACATGAAAATTTTTAAAAATATCTGAAAATACATAAATGTTAAAATGTGGAGCGTTTAGTTGAACTCAAGTGCCTACCACTTTGAAACTAGCGTGCAGCGTTAAATAGAAATTTGGTCTGACAAAGGAAATATTTCCTTTAAATGACTACATAGTTATTAAATTAAAGTAGAAACAAATTCGTAGCACACAGTTACAAGGTTTAGTTGAACCACAAGAATATGAAATAATATCGCTAAATCAGCCGTAATTATGCCGCATTGACCAATAAAAACCTTCTCTTTTCAAAAATAAAAGAATGTTACAAAACCTGTCGTACTTTTTTTACAGTTGCCACAATCTCACCAAAACACTCGCAGGCAACGTCTTTCCACAGCAGGATCTAAGCTGACAAACCAGCACAAAGCCAGCGACCAGCACAGTGCGGTTACTGTCCGGCGTGCTCTACTTGCCTTTCGTGAGAAAGCACAATTATTATCGTGGTGGATCGACTTGGCGCAGTGTTTGTTTAGTAACCATAAACGCCGTTTATGCAACGCGCAGTGCGGTATATTCTGCACCGATAATTACATCTCTCATAAAGCAGCGTGCGAGTTAATCGTCTCGATCACGTGATATAGCTTGCATGGTTAAGGCATGCAGCGGCCTTTTCTTCAGAAAGGGGACATAATATCATAAACGTTTTTGAGGTCATTATAAACTACTAATGGCATTAAATATCTAGAAACTCAAGTGTAAACTTTGAGCTGCAAAAGATAGATCCCAAAAAATGTCTCCTATCTGGAACTTGGAATTTAAAAAATAATTTAACTCCATTTTGGCATTTACAATAGATTCTTTGGGTTTTGCACTCTACAATTGTTTGCCGAGATAGGACATAAAATCATACAATTCCTTTAGAGCTATCTTCCAAAACGGCGGACCGAAGAACATATCTATTGGCTTATTTTACGCTTGCATAAATGCTGCCCGCATACGAAGTTCAGTTTAAATTGGTCACATGATTACGTAGATATTGCATTTTATGCTCACGTGTTTACATGGTTGCTATTTAAAGTACGTCCACCCATCTTAAAACACTACCAGTCTACATGGCATAGCATAGTAACGCTTTTGGAAGGAATCAATTGATTGATTCCGGGGTATGACATGAAAACTGTATAATTTCGTGTGGTTTTATCTTACAAAATGGCAAACAAAAGAGTATATAGTATTAGAGTTTATGCTTGTAATAGTCTCTTACAGTATACGAAGTTTGGTCTAATTTGGTCAAACAGTATTGTGCATATAGCAAATGAAATTGAAATATTTACATGTCCGCAATTTTGAAAACAAATGCATAATCTTTTTAAATCACTTAACCTACCATAGTATTGCTTAGATGCCAATATGGTGGAAAGTATTAAGTAGTTTTCGTGATATAATGAAGAAGCTTTCTTTTTTATATATCGCTTTCTTCCTAAATGGCGTACCAATGACAATATACATATCAAAATTCAATGATATAATGTTGCACTGCCATCATACCAAATTGGGTTTAAGTCAGTTAAACGGTTCTCTAGATATGACATAATATAAATATTAAAATATCCCCTAGTGTGAAAATAAGTATCTGTCATGGCAGGAAGCTTAAAAAATCGAATACCTTTACCATGTTTATATGAGAACCGAATTTGGTAAAATCAGGTGCTCGGGTTGTAAAGTTATAAGGGGTTGGAAAGTGTTACTTTAAATTTTGTAATCTTTCTTGAACAAGATTTGCTGTACGTATCAATAATATAAACAATATTGTTCTACTCGCCTTAGGCAGAGCCATGAACGAGAGCAACATTTTGCCTTTCGGCCAGAGCCGGAGGAATGAGCGAGTGAGAAGAGGAGAGAGTGAAAACACTGACATACGAAAAAAAAGAAAAAGACCGTCACGGGAAATACATACTATGGTATTGTCCTTCCTAGCCAGGGGCAACGGTGGCTGAACTGTTGGCCTGCTCGCCTCCCACAAAATATTTGTGTTGGTAAGAAATAGTTCATATGCAAAATTTTATTATACGGGTATGCGCACGATTGGGGTCCGTTAGCCATCTCGTGTAATTTTCTAAGCTATGTTTGTATGAGGCGGACGAATATCCGGTTAGTATAACATTAGCAGGGCTTCAGAAAAGTTTAAAGTAACAGTGAATACAGTGACGTTATAAATGCAGCCTGCATATTCTGTCTTCGCCGCCGACGAACCCTCATATGCCACCAAATGGCCTAGGTGTCGTGAGAACGTGAGCCTTAACTCCCATAACTGACAGGGTGTTTGTAAAACAAATGCCCCCCGNAATGGCCTAGGTGTCGTGAGAACGTGAGCCTTAACTCCCATAACTGACAGGGTGTTTGTAAAACAAATGCCCCCCGACACATACTGAAATCATTGGGTCGGCGGCGGGACACAGAGTGTCTGTAGTTTGTTGAGCATCGGACCCGTATTTAGGCTGTTTATTGGTGCTGCCTATTATAAGTAATGTTACGTATTCGTGTTTTCGGCGGGGGAGTGAAGCTCCTCTCCAGCCTCCCGTCTGGAGAGAATGTGACTGTCGTGATGTCTGTCTGACATGTTGAACTTTTGTATACAAGTGTGCTAATTTATTTCGCATGTAATGTGTTGGTTATTCATTGTCTCCCGGGGGCAGCCCACAGGGTACGTTTCATCGTTTCCTCGTTTGTGATATTGAATAGGAATAAAATCCCGTGTTAGTAAATTACAGTTGGAGAGGTCCCTGGTACCACAACCTATACAGACTACAGTATCAGTGGAGCCCCCCTACCCGAAGTCCAAGTTCTCTTCTTCCCGACCTGAAACAGACCATCAAATCGGTGCTTCATTTGGAGTACATAGAGCTGATGAAAATTATAAAGTTTGTTGTATATATATATATACTTTTTGTAATTGTAATTTTTATATTTTTTATATTTTTTATTATTATTACAAATATATTTAATCTTTAATAATAATTTATTATTGTTTATCCTACCCGATATGTACAGTACGTATTGTTTGTGATACATACAATGGTAGATTGAATTGATTATGATTATGCCTTCATGATCAGTGCTCCCTGGACCAGTGCGTGTGCCCACTTGGCTTGGCTCTCGAGTGGCGGCTGGGGCAGACCTCCTTGCCCGAGAACCCACACAGTTGGCTCTTGAAACAGTGTGCCTTTNGGCTCTCGAGTGGCGGCTGGGGCAGACCTCCTTGCCCGAGAACCCACACAGTTGGCTCTTGAAACAGTGTGCCTTTGTGTCTTATTTGTGCTATGTACTTTTACTGTGTACAGCGATGTGTGTATTTAATCGTGCGCAGCTTAACCGCAGTCGTCATGCGCACTCTACTTCTGCTTTCTCTTCGCGAGGCCGTCAACTCGTAGCTGTCGCCGAGCTGCTGATCCTGGTCCGCGCGGCTTTCTATGCTGCGAACGCCACTTTTATACACCAACTTCCTAGCGGAATTTTTGTGTAGCGGCGGTTCACTTGTTTAACCAGATAGATAAATATTAGAAACTTGCTCTGTCTGATGATGCAGAAGGCAACTAAAAAATGTATGAGCAACCTAACATCAGGCTGATTTCAGTTTACTTGCGAAAGTTTTTGAAAGTATGTTGCACTATATATTTTCACACAGGAAATCAGAGTGATTTAACAATGGTCTAGCATTACAGGAATATTAGGCATAACGTATCAATATCATGTAATACTTCACTATACATTTTCTATCATGTACCAAATCAGGGGACGGGGTGGAGGAAGAGTTACGCAAATACTCCTTTATTTAAATCCAGTAGAAAAACAGCGTGCTAACAGCCAAGTAGTTGCTTAATCAATACTCGGTTGGATGTAACCTATTTGTTACTTCTCCAACTGACACGTTATTTTTCAGTTTCTGAAATATAGACATCAAATCCTACTTAGGGCACCCGCAAACCTTTGTGCAACAACGGTTACTTCCAACTTTTCTGAAGCACTGCTGAAATTCTGCTTCCAGAATATTCCTCCGCCTGACGCAACCGAAGCTCAACAAAACTATCTAAAAGTACGCCAAAGAGTCCACGCACCTCATTCTTGCACACTCAGTTTAATTATATTTTACATAAGAACTATTTCTCACTAGGCTTTACTGACTCGCCTGTTGTCTCTCAAGTGTTATTTATATTGATTAATGCAATATTATAATTTGTAGACAAAATATAAGTAAAGTCCAGTTTAACAAAAATTTATATACTTTTATGTCAACAGAAGTATAAAAGGCTTGAGACACATGACATACTGAAAAGAAAACAACCAAACACGTCATTAATGGGGTAATTAATTTAATAGTTTGATTCAAAAAGTGTGAAGAAACCGTGAATAGGCCATAGACGGGCAAAATAAAGGTTTCCGTTCACCGGAGGTGACTTTGGCAGTAGAAGGCGACTGATGTAAACAAACAGAGATGTTCAGGCTGGCAGTGAACTGTGCAGCAATCACTCTGTATTGGTGGCCTCAACTCCGCAGGTCGAGTTGGATTGTGCAGTGTTTTGTGGCGAGTGCATTTGAGAAACGTGTTCAAATAGTGACACACATAATGTCTCTGGTGTTCCTGCGGGTGAAATTAGCGAATTAAAGAAAGGCGACAAATTCGTATCTACACATTAAAACAATGAAAAAATGTGTCACGTATTTGAAAAGCACTCATTTTTGCTCTTCACTCATCAAATAACAGGTTTTTGGAAAGCTCTTATTAATAGTTTTGGAAGTTATAGAAACTACGGAATATCCTGACCAACACTTTTTGAATGCTTATTATTATTTAGCACACATGTGGTTTTATCTTGTCTTTTAACAATCCCTCAAGATCACAATTATAATTTTGTAAACACCAAAAAAATGTATAATTGTATATTTGCACCAAACATTGTTAAACTCTTGCGCATTATATGTAAATACACTCTCCTCAAACAAACAAATTTTTTCTCTTTATGATTTTTTTTATTAGATATCAAATACAAAATTTGTCCGTTTTGTTGCAGCTATAACAACAAATACTTAGTTGTACACATAAAAAAATTACAAAATTTGCTAATACCATGAACTACCGCATGACACGTATAAAATTACAAAATAAAATACCATATGAACGAAAAAAAGTCTAATATTAGGTCATTTTTGTGCATTTTTTACCCTTTTATTAAACGTGTGAACTGTTATTAGGTGATTACATTTATGTGGAGCAGTAGTCCACGTCATTAGTTTAAAGTTCTAATTTTTTTCATCTCCACAACTTAGTTCATTTCGGTTTCAAAAAAAACAAAACAATTTTTGTATTTGACGTCAGATCTCTAAAAAAATTATAGAGTCTAAAACTATTTTATAAGAGTAAAACAATGATTGGTTCAATTGTAAAAAAAAAAAAAATGTGACGGGGAAAGTGCTTCACTCTTAAGAGCCGTCTAAATCTCTGCACTCCACTCCATTATTCTTCCACCGCTATCGCGCTCGCCTCAATGTGTTACCTCGATAGCCACCCCCACCGCGGCTACGGCCGGCGAGTGTGGCTCGACTGGGAGGTGACTAGGACACGCGACGAGACTCAGGAACGCTGTACTTGACGCTTCATCTGCGCAGCCATGAGAAACTCTACCTTGCCGGACTGCGCATGGACGGGTCTCCCCACTGGTATCTCCTCTCAGGCGAACAGATAGAAACAGCTGCCGAGCTAGGTTACAGTGGTGAAGTGTAAACTAGGGTACAGCAAACAGCTGACGCCAGCTTACCTTGCAACAGTTCACCACACCCCACATATATGTGCGTTGACACTGAGCGGCAAAAAGCGTTCATGGAAATACCACCACGGTTAATTTTAAATGTCAAGGTAAGGACTAACGTGGATGTGGAATTATGTTATAGAATGGTTGATATATTTTTAATATACTAGCTGTGCCGCGGCTCCACTCGCGTGGACTACGGAATTATAGTTTGGGCTATCTTAACATCAAGAAATGTAATCTTTGCAAACATCAATAAAACCATCCTAAACCTGATTGAATCACCCTCCCGAACGTACACGTCTGTGGACATTGTTGTTGAAGAGGAAGAAGCAGTCCATTATCCGACTGAATTCTTGAATTCCCTTAATCCATCAGGTTTGCTTGATCATGCTCTTGTTGCAAACAACAGCTTGAACTTTACGTATTTATTTATTGAGAAATTAAATGGTAAATATGCCTACTAGTATTTCTGTGAAAATATATGGGTATTTGCTACTGCGGAGTTTTTTTAGGTCTTTATATTCTACACAATTCTTTACTCCATGATATTGTTCAATCTTTAACGGTTTAAACAGCATATTGCAAGTGAGCGCGATGGCAGCAAACTTTTTTTCCGACTTGATTCACTATTATCGTCACTGCTTATTCCTTATGTTACATTACGAAACAAATTATACACTAAAACCTGATCAGAGAACATAGCTATGAATCTAAAAAAAAAACGTAAATAGGATAAATGATTTTCGAGTGATATGCGCAAAAACAGACAGACAGACAGATAGACGTTGAGTTTTATAATATGTATAGAAGATAGAGTCATTTCGGAATATAATAACCAGGCAAATTTTAAAATGGTACCGGTAGCACCTCAACAAAGAGCACCTGGAATTCACTTTCAAAGGGTCGGCCACCAAAAGGGCTGGATGATGAAGCCTGACCCGGTTCCACCGGAAACATTGTTGGTAGGCAGGTAACCGCTACACTTCGTGCCATGAAAAATTTCCACTCTGAATATAGTTTTCACGACGAAAAATCAGGTTCCCGATAAGGGGAAAAGAGAATGACAATCGCGGGGCGTGGTTGTCCAGTGTGCGGAGGCCAGGAATTTCCCTGTATCGTTCACAATTTGTACTCATCACCATCACTTTCTGCTTCGTGGTTTTCGTAAAACTTCAAAGTGAGAACTCATCGTCCCTTCAGTGGTTTCATCTGAATAATGTCTGGGAACTTAACGACCGGAACGTAGCGCCTTAGTTTCCCTCTCCCATCGAGGATCGTTCCATTTTCACTGAGGTGTGCAGGCGCAAAATAAATTATTCCTCATAAAGATTAAAATGAAATACTGAAAAGAAATGCAATATGTGCGTGCGCACATACAGACATGAACACACTTTTGAGATCACAGGAGATGGTTGAGCGGTTCACCGCCTCCATGGCAGATGGCAGCACGTTTGTTGACCGGGGGGACGGAAATAACAATTTGGCGGTGTTCCGAGACTCGGGTAAGATGAAAGCGCGCCGCCGAGACATTTAGGCGCTCCAGGCATTCTTGTCCTGTGAAGCATCTTCCCTCACCCTACAGAATTTCGGCTCCACAATTTACAATGTCAAGTTCAGCGCCACATATTTGCTCAGGTGGTTCACCAAACACTCGTGGCAGAAATCCAGGATCGCTTTCCTTTATAATGACGATCTTAGCTGTTCACAACTAGGCCATTTAGAATTTATTTACCAAGTACAGAAATTTCTATAATTACGGTATTTTACAAAGTAATTCAGTGTTAACTATTTCCATGGGAATTCCTGGTGAAGTGCGCAGTACCCTTGAACAGTACCACAAGAAACTTACTGTGTTCTCGAACTTGCGTACTTACATTAGCGATCACACTTACCGCTGATTTCTCCTTTTTATAGCGCGTTAAAATGTTAAAACTGGAAATGAAATATGCATTAATATAATAATCTTGAGAATAAATTAGTATATTCATGAACGCGTATACACTATTTTATTTAGAATATTAATAGAAACTTCATAAAAAATTTTAATATTGCAAACGTTAGTTTATACTATGGTGGTTTATTGAGATTTTTAAAATTTTTGTTGCAGCAAAAATAAGTTTTTTTCTTGTGTTCTAACACATATTTCTACTATGAGTGTCTTATTCTGCAAACTCTTAATAAACCGAATTACCGCTTCAACGAAAACGTTTCGTAAATTACTAAATGTTCCTTTATTTTACATAATAAATTTGAGAGATTGTCTTTTGTTTTAAAGTGTAGTAATTATGCTATTACTATATTTGTGAAGTTATGATTTTAATGTTACGTGCACTTGACTGCGCCACGATAAAAATAAAATAAAATTGAATATAACACTATGTCCTGATAGGATGACTTAATGTAACTTTTCCCTAAAGACTACTTTCCCTCAGTCGTTATCAACTTTACTGGATGCCTGCTGGTCAGTATGCCCGTTATAATATATGCCGATAGCGGCAGTAACATTTGTAAATTTTTTTATTTCAAAAGTGCGCTAATAACTGTAAAAGTCTAATAATAATATTGCAGTTATATGCGAAGAGTATTATTTTTATTTCCAGGTCGGATTTCTATAAGATGATTCCTTATGCGAAATGAGAGATAATAATGGCGTATGGGGAGTGCACCCTAGGGCAAGGCAACACCCTCCGAAGTGACGGTCTTTCCAGCTGAAATTCTGTCATCTGCCGTCCCCGAGGATGACAGAAATGAGACCCTACAATGGAGCGGCGCTGGAATGCAAGGGCGGGGGAAACGGGAGTACCCCGAGAAAACCCGCCGGCAAGCGGCATTGTCCAGCATGATTCCCACATGCGAAAATTCGGGAGTGAACCCGCCGGGGATCGAACCCGGATCGCCGTGGTGGGAGGCGAGCGCCCTGGCCACTGCGCCACCGCTGACCCGAAATGAGAGAAATTGTTATTCGAACCAAGGCGTCCTAGAATATCAAAATTATCGAACAAATTTATTTTTAAACATTGTAAACAACGTGTTTTGAAACCAAAAATACCTTAAGAATTCTGTGTAACGTGTAATTTCACTCCCTGCTATAAGAGGATAAAGTTTTCGTGTCATTTTTGTTCAAAATTCCGAAATTTTAAGTTATATTAAAATACCTGAATATTTTTTTTTTGTTACCGGTTTTTTTGGTTACGTGTCTCAGTTCATAAATATTATAGGTGTATGAATTTTTTTCAGATAATTTAGAAATCGT
This sequence comes from Clitarchus hookeri, assembly GCA_002778355.1. Taxonomy (NCBI): domain Eukaryota; kingdom Metazoa; phylum Arthropoda; class Insecta; order Phasmatodea; family Phasmatidae; genus Clitarchus; species Clitarchus hookeri. Next base: position 74,056 of record NQII01007440.1, read on the forward strand.
TAACTGAAGCCAATTTTTTTTTNCAGTTCATAAATATTATAGGTGTATGAATTTTTTTCAGATAATTTAGAAATCGTTAACTGAAGCCAATTTTTTTTTTACTTTTTTTAATATTAGGTGTATTTAAAAAAATGGTAGAAAATAGCATTTTTCAAGCTAGTCTGTGCAGTTTACTTATGAGGCAGGAGAAAAGTACAATAATGCGGACGTACTTTAATGTAAGGGCTTTCATCTCGTGCTGTAAAGTTCCACGTTAGTAGTTCTAATATTCGTAGACGCAACACATCGAAGGAAACACTGTACTTCCCGCGTGTAGGAGCAATGAGTCGTTACGCATGCGTGTTAGCGTCTCCCGTATCGCTCCGTTGATACTGTGCCTTGAAAGCACAAAGTGCTTACATGCCCATGTATTATTAATAATGCAGTTTTCATAGTGTATAGGTTTATCAATTTAAAAATGCAAATAATAATTACGTTTTTGTGCAAATCTCATACGAAATGTTCCAGAGACATTTTTTGATTGTTTTGTTGTTTCCTCCCAGTTGTGGAATGTACAAGAAGCGTTTGATACTCTTAAGGCTTGTCGTGTGACGGTTTAGGGATAGTAGAGCGA
>NQII01007440.1:75290-94983 GCA_002778355.1 Clitarchus hookeri
CCCAGATGACAGCCTACCAACACTCACCGCTGAGTTAAGTATAAAAATCGGCTCCCAGAGAAGCCCCACTCAAACACGAAGTCGCCCAGTGAATACGAGTAGTCAAATTAGGTACCAAACCTCGGAAGTGCTGATGTATGTAGTTCTTGTGTAAATTCCAGACAATATATTCGTCCTTAAAAATGAAACAGCAACCGACTAAATTATTGCAAACCCCTTAACCTTCAGGCATNTCCCCAGATGACAGCCTACCAACACTCACCGCTGAGTTAAGTATAAAAATCGGCTCCCAGAGAAGCCCCACTCAAACACGAAGTCGCCCAGTGAATACGAGTAGTCAAATTAGGTACCAAACCTCGGAAGTGCTGATGTATGTAGTTCTTGTGTAAACTCCAGACAATATATTCGTCCTTTAAAATGAAACAGCAACCGACTAAATTATTGCAAACCCCTTAACCTTCAGGCATCATATAGTCTGTGCCTGGGGGCATTAACAACGACACTATAAGCCACTCTGTCTTCCACAGTGGCGGTATAGCGTCAGGCTGTTGCCTGCTTGAGAATTTTGTTTGGGATCATACATGAATTCGATTTTTTGGCGTTTGTGTAAAAGTTAGATATACACTACCCGTAACATTTTTGAGCATAAAAATACGTACTTCCTTGCTATTGAAGCCTTTTGTAGCATTAATGAATATCCTTTTTTTTTTTTTTGAAAAATTTGATAACTTAATAATTAAATAAGCAATTACTGAAAAAATAATTGTTATATTTGCCCAGATACAGAGATAGAGAGGATCATTTCTCACACTATAGTTAATATTTCAAATTTATATCTTTAAAATTGGCTTCATAATATCGAATTTCATTAAAATTCGTTTCCCTCTACCAAATTCTCAATCACGCAAAAGCCTTAAAAAAGAGGTCAACATTGCTCACCAAATTATCGAAAACATTAGGTTTAAATTAAGTAAATCATTTTTGGCCCAAGTTCAGGCATTGGTTTTATTACATGTAGCTGCTTATGTATTTCAAATTAATATAATCTGAAATTTTTTATTTAAAAAGACTTACACATTCTTGTAAAAGTATTGATTATATATGTGTATGTGAGTGCGTGTGATTGTGTAATCGTTCATTTAGTTTATACGTAAATTTTCGTTTGCCATTTTGTGTGGCAGTGTGCGACCGGGAGACGGGCGTCTCATTTTAGCATCGCTCCCGAAAAAAAATGATCACNTGCCATTTTGTGTGGCAGTGTGCGACCGGGAGACGGGCGTCTCATTTTAGCATCGCTCCCGAAAAAAAATGATCACGCCACGTAAATTGATAGTTGCAATTTGAAAAATGGGCAGTGCGGTTTCCAGAAAATTTACTTTCTCATTCCTTGTTCAACATCTGGACAACTGTGTTACTGTCATGGCACGGTAGAGAACTGTTAGAGGCGCCTGATGAATTGGGCCGGCTCGATTAGCGTTTCTTCTTCGCTTAGCAATGGAACCTATTTTATGTGCCTCCCGCACAACCTTACGAGCAACTAAAACTGACTCTCAGTTGCAACGCTTCCTTGCTACCTGCGCATATCAGACTGAGACGNCACAGCAGACTGAGCTGATGAAAAGCACCTTGTCACCTTGCTGATGAAAAGCAAGGTTACACAGAAATTGCATAGAGAATGTTCAGAATCACAGTGCTCTAACCCCACACATAGTTTCTTTGGACCCATAGTGACACAAACGCCCTATGCACGTATATCCAGAATTGTATTTTGATATCAAATAATTGTGTTCAATGTTGCGGCGTACAACACCTGCAGGACAAGGCGGAGTAATAATGCATGGAGGACAAGTTGCATAGGTCGTAGGCGCTCGACACTAAATTATTACAAATGCAGCGTCGCGCCTACTTCCTATGCGAGTTATCCTACCCGCATGATCACACCGCCTTGTTCTCCAGGCGTTGTACTTCGCCACTCTGAACACAGGTATTTGATGTAGAATCACGTTTACGGATATAAATGCAAGGTAGTTTGTGGTACTGCAGTTCCAAAGAAACTATGTCTGGAGTTTGGGCGCTGATTTTCCGAATATTCTGTATACAGAGATGAAGCAGCAGCTCACTCCGCGAACTCCAACCGCACAAGCCAGCAAAATGACGTCACTGGTCAGCAAGATGTTGCAAGACCATTAGTCAATCAGCACCTAGTAACTTCCTCGCCAGCCAGCAGCCCAAACAAACATAGTAAAAGCCAACAGCGTGAAGCTGCGCATCAAGAAAAATATTTCATTGTTCAATAAAACATTATTTGCAAGTGATTTTAAATTGGCATATATAGTGGGAACCGCTTGGTAACCAGGCTTTGGATCTTCTTTTCAAGCATTTTTCATCCTTCCAAAGGTCCCTTATTTTATATACTGGGCATTCGGTTAAATAAGCACTTTAAAATCAATAATTGAAAGTAACTTAAAAAATGCAGATAAAAATTCAATCACTGGCATGCTTCTAGCAAAGCTGCAAACGATATAGGACGAACAATTCTATCCTTGACGCCGTATTTACTGCGTAATGATTGAATTGCCACAATTTTTTAAAACCCTGCTCAATATCTACTTTAAGGTACTGGTTTTGTATCCTTCCGTTTTATGTAAACAAAATAGAATGCAACATGACTTCCAAATTTCAATTTCAACTGTTAAGCTGTTTCTTTACATTTTTTAGCTATTCAAATAATGCTGGCGTATTTCAAGAAGTATTGCGTGAATAAGATAACAAATTAGAACTAAAATCCTACTTTTTTTTTACTTGTGAAGAATGCGCACATTAATATTAGTTTTGGTGTTTTTTTGACAAGTGTTTTAGGTATTTGTGGTATACATAATATATCATATTAAATGTCAATATTTGACTGTGACTGTTATTCATGTGGGGGGAATGAACCGTATAGGTAATACTTAACGTCTTGATATTTATATTCGTTATGTTCTTACATTAAAAGTTCTGCCTTAATCGGAGTAAATTTTAAAATGGAAGAGGATAGTCAAACGAAAAAACCGGAATTTTAAGCACGCATATCGTGTCGCTTATTTTATAACCTAACTTCACCTAGTAGCAACTTACAGGCAGTGGCGAACATGCACGCTGGACCTAAAATAACTATTATTTTGATTATATTTCTTTTGCATTCGTGGTTTTCCTTTGGTTAATTTATTTAATATTAATTTTCTGACTAGGAGTCAGCGAATTGAGCAATCTGTTTGGGCTATGGCAAATATTCAAATCAATTAAATGCCTAAGATAGTTTTTAGTTGTGTTTCATTCAAACACTTATGGAAATGTTACCAACTTGGGTTAAATAACAGACGTGAAGTTTGAATAATTATTATAGCAATAAAAGTAGTTTTGATTAAAAAGTATAAATCACGCACATTCTAACTGGTCACTGAATTTCAAAAAAGCAACAACAGCCATTTCTTAAACATCATCACGTTATCGTCAAGACACACATTCCAATCGTAAAAGAAAATTCAAGCGCCTTTATTTGTGCTTGAATAAGTATGAACTATACTATACTTGAAATCATGCATCATTTACAAGTTACTGGAATTGTGAAACTTGCAATGTTCAACAAATACATTAACATAAATTAAAGCAACAAGCTCTACTTATGTAAGTTTCTTCCTTCGCTGAAAAAAATACATGAAGAGACTGGGACCTGCACTTTGTACTTTGAACAAATGCTTTTATTTAATGACAATAACTATTTTTTTTTTCAATTGGTACTACCTGAAAAGGTATATATTTGAATATGAAAGGTTTATTTGACGAACAGCGTACCATAAACACAACTTAATGATATTTTACCTTTAAAAAAAATGCATACTGTCTGTTTCATACTCAATACTTCTCTCGCGGTTTTTAATTCATGTTGATTACTTATATTAAAATTTATGAGCAATACGCGAATGAAAAATTTTTTAAAAACAAAAAAAATACGATAATGAATAAAACAGGGATAAATTAATGTAGGGTGGGATTTATTATATATGAAAAAGGCAAAGATGTTATTCCAGAGCTGATTTTTCAAATCCTTATTTAAAACATGTAAAGATAAAGTGAATTTCAATGTTGTTTCTGTACATTTATTTACACATTTGCAATTAATATTATCTTAAGTTAGTTTCAGAGGTTTACTTGATCAATTCATGATAAGAAAAGCAAAATACAGGGCAGTGATAATTTAATATGCATTCAAAAGTTGAAAATGGACAGAAAAGTAGACGACAAACACGGCTTACAAAAATGCACAATTAAGTAAGAACAGGTGACTTACGCTTCAATCGACTGCAGTGGAGGCGAGAAGAGAGATCTGGGTGGCTCTTTACATTGAGGTTTTAGAACCGATGAGGATGAAATGAGGAGAGTATGGAACCGTGCCGAAATTCAAGGGCGGCAGAAACGGGAGATCCCCGGGAAAACCCGCCGACCAGAGGTATAGTCTGGCAATATTCCAGCAAGCAAAAATCCAAGAGTGACCTTCCGAGAATAGAAACTAGTTAACGTAGGTTGTAAGCGAGAGGTCTGACCACTACGCCACCGTGAACCACATCGATCGATTGTAATTTTCAAAACGTTATTAACGTATACTAAGATGCTCTTTTGTTAGTCAAAACCAGCAGGGGATTAACTGAATTCATTTAGTGCTCACAAATTCAAAATACATGACTTTACTACAAAGTTAACACACCGAACTACTTTCACTATATCGCTACTAGTTTTACTAGAATCATGTCTGTTAGTGTGGCTGTAGAAACTTTCCTGGGACGGGCCAGAATTTGTTTCCAAAGGTTAGAACCTTAAAAAGTTCCGCGAACCAGCACTAATTAAAGAAGACGTTACCAGTATTACTTAGATTACTTTCCTCTACATAAATATGAGAAGATGTGATGATGTATGCCATACCCTATGCCTTAGATAAATGGAAAATGTTCACTAAAATATTATATTTACTGCTCTATCATTATGAAAATATGAATCTGACCAACTTAAAACATATCAATTTATATGGCCTATCGTAGTAATCCTTATTTTCCGTATTTTATTGAAAGGGTTGATAGTTTTCCGGGATGAAATATATTAGGTATCATATTCAAACAGGACAAATTATATAAAATAAAGTAGATATAACACCGCAAATATATACTTTATTTAGCTTTGAAACGCTGCAAAGATAAAGGGGAAATTTAAGGAAGATATATGCACTAAAATCAAAACATTTTAACTAATAACTGAAAATTTTTTAAAACTGCATGCAAATAATATATTTTACTGTAGTATTTCTTCCGATGAAGGTTTTATAGGCCCAAGTAATTGGTAAGATCATCCGCTTAATCATTACGTAGAGGTTGTCATCTTGTGATTGTGTTACATCATGGCCATATATGTTGTAAAATTCAATATTGTTATTACTAATCGCTGGAAAATTATAATTGTAGCTTAAAATTACAAAAATTAGTGGAAAAAAGACTGTGCTTGTGTTGCCAATCGCTGACCAACTATCTATACACTAAATCATTCACACAACAACCTGCTATGCATTAAAAATGTTAAATAATCTGACTTATTTTCCGGTATTTTAATGTAGGTCTAAAATTATTTTAAAGTCATGCTTTCGAGTCGCATACGTGAGTCGTATTATTTTCTGTTCTATTTTGCGTAACTTAACACTTCACAAAACTTTGTAATAGTTTATTTGCGAGAAAATTTTCATAATTTCGCTGTAATAATTTTTAAGCTCATGCTCACGTAATCTACACCCACNGTATATCCAGAATTGTATTTTGATATCAAATAATTGTGTTCAATGTTGCGGCGTACAACACCTGCAGGACAAGGCAGAGTAATAATTCATGGAGGACAAGTTGCATACGTCGTAGGCGCTCGACACTAAATTATTACAAATGCAGCGTCGCGCCTACTTCCTATGCGAGTTATCCTACCCGCATGATCACACCGCCTTGTTCTCCAGGCGTTGTACTTCGCCACTCTGAACACAGGTATTTGATGTAGAATCACGTTTACGGATATAAATGCAAGGTAGTTTGTGGTACTGCAGTTCCAAAGAAACTATGTCTGGAGTTTGGGCGCTGATTTTCCGAATATTCTGTATACAGAGATGAAGCAGCAGCTCACTCCGCGAACTCCAAGCGCACAAGCCAGCAAAATGACGTCACTGGTCAGCAAGATGTTGCAAGACCATTAGCCAATCAGCACCTAGTAACTTCCTCGCCAGCCAGCAGCCCAAACAAACATAGTAAAAGCCAACAGCGTGAAGCTGCGCATCAGGAAAAATATTTAATTGTTCAATAAAACATTATTTGCAAGTGATTTTAAATTGGCATATATAGTGGGAACCGCTTGGTAACCAGGCTTTNATTGTTCAATAAAACATTATTTGCAAGTGATTTTAAATTGGCATATATAGTGGGAACCGCTTGGTAACCAGGCTTTGGATCTTCTTTTCAAGCATTTTTCATCCTTCCAAAGGTCCCTTATTTTATATACTGGGCATTCGGTTAAATAAGCACTTTAAAATCAATAATTGAAAGTAACTAAAAAAATGCAGATAAAAATTCAATCACTGTCATGCTTCTAGCGAAGCTGCAAACGATATAGGACGAACAGTTCTATCCTTTACGCCGTATTTACTGCGTAATGATTGAATAGCCACAATTTTTTAAAACCCTGCTCAATATCTACTTTAAGGTACTGGTTTTGTATCCTTCTGTTTTATGTAAACAAAATAGAATGCAACATGACTTCCAAATTTCAATTTCAACTGTTAAGCTGTTTCTTTACATTTTTTAGCTATTCAAATAATGCTGGCGTATTTCAAGAAGTATTGCGTGAATAAGATAACAAATTAGAACTAAAATCCTACTTTTTTTTTACTTGTGAAGAATGCGCACATTAATATTAGTTTTGGTGTTTTTTTGACAAGTGTTTTAGGTATTTGTGGTATACATAATATATCATATTAAATGTCAATATTTGACTGTGACTGTTATTCATGTGGGGGGAATGAACCGTATAGGTAATACTTAACGTCTTGATATTTATATTCGTTATGTTCTTACATTAAAAGTTCTGTCTTAATCGGAGTAAATTTTAAAATGGAAGAGGATAGTCAAACGAAAAAACCGAAATTTTAAGCACGCATATCGTGTCGCTTATTTTATAACCTAACTTCACCTAGTAGCAACTTACAGGCAGTGGCGAACATGCACACTGGACCTAAAATAACTATTATTTTGATTATATTTCTTTTGCATTCGTGGTTTTCCTTTGGTTAATTTATTTAATATTAATTTTCTGACTAGGATTCAGCGAATTGAGCAATCTGTTTGGGCTATGGCAAATATTCAAATCAATTAAATTCCTAAGATAGTTTTAAGTTGTGTTTCATTCAAACACTTATGGCAATGTTACCAACTTGGGTTAAATAACAGACGTGAAGTTTGAATAATTATTATAGCAATAAAAGTAGTTTTGATTAAAAAGTATAAATCACGCACATTCTAACTGGTCACTGAATTTCAAAAAAGCAACAACAGCCATTTNTAGTTTTGATTAAAAAGTATAAATCACGCACATTCTAACTGGTCACTGAATTTCAAAAAAGCAACAACAGCCATTTCTTAAACATCATCACGTTATCGTCAAGACACACATTCCAATCGTAAAAGAAAATTCAAGCGCCTTTATTTGTGCTTGAATAAGTATGAACTATACTATACTTGAAATCATGCATCATTTACAAGTTACTGGAATTGTGAAACTTGCAATGTTCAACAAATACATTAACATAAATTAAAGCAACAAGCTCTACTTATGTAAGTTTCTTCCTTCGCTGAAAAAAATACATGAAGAGACTGGGACCTGCACTTTGTACTTTGAACAAATGCTTTTANTAAGTTTCTTCCTTCGCTGAAAAAAATACATGAAGAGACTGGGACCTGCACTTTGTACTTTGAACAAATGCTTTTAATTAATGACAATATATATATATTTTTTTCAATTGGTACTACCTGAAAAGGTATATATTTGAATATGAAAGGTTTATTTGACGAACAGCGTACCATAAACACAACTTAATGATATTTTACCTTTAAAAAAATGCATACTCTCTGTTTCATACTCAATACTTCACTCGCGGTTTTTAATTCATGTTGATTACTTATATTAAAATTTATAAGCAATACGCGAATAAAAACTTTTTTATAAACAAAAAAAATACGATAATGAATAAAACAGGGATAAATTAATGTAGGGTGGGATTTATTATATATAAAAAAGGCAAAGATGTTATTCCAGAGCTGATTTTTCAAATCCTTATTTAAAACATGTAAAGATAAAGTGAATTTCAATGTTGTTTCTGTACATTTATTTACACATTTGCAATTAATATTATCTTAAGTTAGTTTCAGAGGTTTACTTGATCAATTCATGATAAGAAAAGCAAAATACACGGCAGTGATAATTTAATATGCATTCAAAAGTTGAAAATGGACAGAAAAGTAGACGACAAACACGGCTTACAAAAATGCACAATTAAGTAAGAACAGGTGACTTACGCTTCAATCGACTGCAGTGGAGGCGAGAAGAGAGATCTGGGTGGCTCTTTACATTGAGGTTTTAGAACCGATGAGGATGAAATGAGGAGAGTATGGAACCGTGCCGAAATTCAAGGGCGGCAGAAACGGGAGATCCCCGGGAAAACCCGCCGACCAGAGGTATAGTCTGGCAATATTCCAGCAAGCAAAAATCCAAGAGTGACCTTCCGAGAATATAAACTAGTTAACGTAGGTTGTAAGCGAGTGGTCTGACCACTACGCCACCGCGAACCACATCGATCGATTGTAATTTTCAAAACGTTATTAACGTATACTAAGATGCTCTTTTGTTAGTCAAAACCAGCAGGGGATTAACTGAATTCATTTAGTGCTCACAAATTCAAAATACATGACTTTACTACAAAGTTAACACACCGAACTACTTTCACTATATCGCTACTAGTTTTACTAGAATCATGTCTGTTAGTGTGGCTGTAGAAACTTTCCTGGGACGGGCCAGAATTTGTTTCCAAAGGTTAGAACCTTAAAAAGTTCCGCGAACCAGCACTAATTAAAGAAGACGTTACCAGTATTACTTAGATTACTTTCCTCTACATAAATATGAGAAGATGTGATGATGTATGCCATACCCTATGCCTTAGATAAATGGAAAATGTTCACTAAAATATTATATTTACTGCTCTATCATTATGAAAATATGAATCTGACCAACTTAAAACATATCAATTTATATGGCCTATCGTAGTAATCCTTATTTTCCGTATTTTATTGAAAGGGTTGATTGTTTTCCGGGATGAAATATATTAGGTATCATATTCAAACAGGACAAATGATATAAAATAAAGTAGATATAACACCGGAAATATATACTTTATTTAGCTTTGAAACGCTGCAAAGATAAAGGGGAAATTTAAGGAAGATATATGCACTAAAATCAAAACATTTTAACTAATAACTGAAAATTTTTTAAAACTGCATGCAAATAATATATTTTAATGTAGTATTTCTTCGAATGAAGGTTTTATAGGCCCAAGTAATTGGTAAGATCATCCGCTTAATCATTACGTAGAGGTTGTCATCTTGTGATTGTGTTACATCATGGCCATATATGTTGTAAAATTCAATATTGTTATTACTAATCGCTGGAAAATTATAATTGTAGCTTAAAATTACAAAAATTAGTGGAAAAAAAGACTGTGCTTGTGTTGCCAATCGCTGACCAACTATCTATACACTAAATCATTCACACAACAACCTGCTATGCATTAAAAATGTTAAATAATCTGACTTATTTTCCGGTATTTTAATGTAGGTCTAAAATGATTTTAAGGTCATGCTTTCGAGTCGCATACGTGAGTCGTATTATTTTCTGTTCTATTTTGCGTAACTTAACACTTCACAAAACTTTGTAGTAGTTTATTTGCGAGAAAATTTTCATAATTTCGCTGTAATAATTTTTAAGCTCATGCTCACGTAATCTACACCCACACACATATAAACATACAACCCTTAAGGTTATAGACATTTTGTATGAACACACACTCATAGAGCATCGATGAATTAATATAAACAATAGATCCTAGCAAAAAAAAAGTAATTTTTAGGCCAACTAGGGTCTCAAATTTCAGTTGAATTTAGGCAAAACAACGCAGGGTACATGCAGCGGTTATCTTTAACAATTTTACAGGTTGCATACCACGAAGGGGAAAAAGGCGGCTCTCCATGCGGGAAATAAAATGCAAACACTTCTGGCAACCTTTACTTCCCAATTGCTTATCTCCCATTATTCATGTAGGATGACCGGCGTATATTAAAAAGCATCATCTAGCGGCGTCGCCCCTGCTGGTTGGCGGGTTTCCTCGGGGATCTCCAGTTTCCCCCCGTCCTTGCATTCGGACGTTGCTCTATAATCACCTCCATTCACCCTAATCGGCTCTCAAGACCTCGAAGTTAAGAGCCACTCAAATCTCTTAACTCTCTATAGGCGCCCACGTACCTCGAGTTTATAATGCCCTATGTGCAGGTTCTCTCAGCATGGCGAGCAAGTTCCGTTCGCCTTTGTTACATGCAACTTGCGGTACACGCATGTACGCGCAGCTGCGGACTCCCTGCGGTTTGTTTGCTTACTTCAACTTAAAATTGAAAACACTAGATGACCTTACAAAAATTCTGTTACAGGGATAATTGATTTACATAAGTCCATAAATACTGTGTTTGAATTCCGACATGCTATTCACCTGTATAAATCGCAGGGAAGAATATTATTATATTTTAGGAATAAGGAAAGAAATTTATCTGTAAATTTGAGTGTGTATCTATAAACATCAACTTAATTTCGATGCTTAAAAACTACCAGTGTTGGCTGTTAAAAACTGCAGTACTGAGGCATTTTTTACATGTGCCAGAGTTGTCTTACAACGCATACATATTCTACAAATATAACACTATGAAAATATCTTTACAGCTGGGCAATCCAATTCACTTCTGCTATTAATCAAAGCACGTTCAAGGAGCAATATCGTGAGTCTTCTTACGTGCAAGCAGGCTACAACGTCCAGCTGGAAACCGGACGTTGAGAGCAGCAAATAGGCAATTTCATATCCTGCAATGGTTCTTGACAGGAAATTAGTCTTAGCTTAATGTGCATTTATTATGCTATAAAAAACCAATTTGGTTTTTAATGCTAAGTTTTACTCAAAAAACATTTTTTACTTGTGGTAACAGTCAACAATGGCTTCCTATTTCGAAGTATTTTTATTCTATAAATCATATAACCTGTTTTCTGTCGTGCCCGTATAATTAACAGTAGATAAGGTTTTCTCTTTTTTATGCTGTAAACAAATGATAATGTTTTCAGTGGCGAGTTCTTGGTGTTTTGCAAGCATAAATATAGTCAGTTCACATTAAACAGCCCTTTTGAAGGCATTGCTTATGATCAACTGGTATGCATATTGTGTATTCTTCAATCATATGTAAAAATAACATTTCCACTGACCTTATCACTTTATTTAATAGTTGTTCAAGTGAATCTGTGAATATCTAATTAAAGTTAATAATTTAACAAATTTTCACACGTGCATTGGGAAAATAAATTAATATATAATTTCAGTATTTACAAATGATAACCTAACACTTTATTTCATTTTGAGACATGGAACTATTTCCTCTCCACAGTTGCAAACTGAAGTGGGCCAGAACCAGTCAGTGTGCCAGTTAAAATAAATGCAGAGAAGGGCTGTGATATTTTTCAAATGTTGATATTAAAAGTGCTTAACAAACCGTGTATTCGCTCATTTTACGAGAAGGCGGTACCGAAGATGTCTTAATACCCATTATTAGAATGTCTTGAAATCTGAGTACAGAGTAAACAGGTAGGTAGTTTAGCAAGTGAGTACAATTAAGGGCATTGTCTACCTGGTAGCAGCTGCGAAATTTAATTTGGAAATCTGATGTTAAGAAAATTTCCCGCCAGTACGTTAATTATAAAGATATAAATTTGAAACAAAATGAATCCTTCGCGAATTTTTTTTTAAATTTCTCTACAGCGGCGATGATTCAATGACATGTATACATTTTTAAAATTTCTGTTTAATGAATGAGTACACACTGCCTATCTATATTGATGAAAATACGCTCGTAAGAAACTTATCATAACAAATTCGAGGAGAATACATTTTTTTTTAAACGCCTATCTTTAAAATAAACGAACTGAGGCCAAATTTAATTGACATTGGATTTCCTATTTAAATATCGCACCTGATATCTGGTAGGAAGAATAACATTTTACTTGTGTCAAGTCGGATACTTTCACACTAACCCACACACAACACAGGTGTGATGAGCGTTGGGTTCGAATGCGACGTGAACCCGTGTTATCTGATTTGGCCACAAGTTTTTGAATCTCTTATTATTACCCAAAATATCCACCCAACGCTATGAGTGAGTGAGTAAGTGAGTGAAGAGATTTGGGCGGCTCTGAACAGCCAGTTATTAAGAGCTGATGATGGACAAGTGAGGTAAGTATGGAGCTGCGCCGGAATGAAAGAGAGGGGAAAACGGGAGACCCCCGAGGAAATCCGCCGACCAGCGGGTTCGACTGGCACAATTCCCATTTGCGAAAATCCTGAGTAAACCGGTCGGGTATTGAACCCGGTGCACGTCGGCAGGAGGCTCGCAGTCTTACAGCTCAGCCACCATGGCCCCCACAAACGCTTTGAATATCCCTGTAACATACCATTCTAATCTGGAAGGACTGAGAAACTATATTTTTTATCCTTCGACAGGTGATTTAATAAAATATGGATCCCCTTTAAGTTATGTCTGCTAGTATGACACAACCTGAGGAATTTATGGTTTAAAAAAAGATGTGGCCTCTGACTTTGCCTTTTTGTCAGCCAGTTAACTGTTAAGTGTCGATTGCAAACCCGACAGACAAAGTTTATATGACACAGAAAAAATTTAAAAATTTGGTACTTTTAAATATGATTAAAGAGATATTTAGAGTGAAATTTGTAGGTATGAGCCTCTATAGGCTTTCAGTATATGTATATCTTCGTGTAGATATTGACTGATGAAAATAACGTCAGATTGATATGTAAATGTGTGTTACTTACGAGCTGGCAGTTGTTAGCATCTACTCGATTAAATGTAACATACATATTGTTTCAAGTACAAAAATGCCTGTTCAAAAAGAAATAATCCTATATATATCGGTTCCATCTATCATCCCAGTTATACAAACTTATGTGTGATTTAAGACAAAATTCTGCACTCTATTTCTGACACAGAGAGAATTGAGCCAAATCAGTAAAATTAGTAAAAATTGAGCCAATGATAATCAGTACAGGGTCTGATAAATAATTAATGTGATGGCTGAATTTCACAAAATAATTTCTGATTCTTTCTCAATCTCGTGAATTACTCTGCCATAAGTAACTTATTCCCTTTTAATTTCCTTGACATACCAGTATGCTGTAGCTTATCAACTAAATTTCAGTAAGTGTTATTTCACCGAGTGATATCACTGATTTGAGCTTAGAGTGAACACTCTCGCTACACACATTTAAATCAATACGATATTTGACAGCGTTACACTATTTTTACTAAAAACAGTGTGCTACGTAAAGCACAAATAACTCCCACATTAATTATTGAGTGCATATACACACTCTATGTGTAAGCAAATTGCCGATTTTGCTACGATAATGTTACGAATATCGAAAATAATCATAAACGCTCAATGACAGCACCAAATTTATCCGAATTTTCCACGCACACCTTCATTGTGATATTCATAATTTGTGCAAGTTTCATAAAAATCCGTCCAGATGAATTTTTTTTTAACGGCATGAAAATTTGGACTAACCTCTCTTTCGAGAAAATTACTTTTTCTTTATAACATTAGAATGACTACAGCGGTGTAAACGTTATTTCGTCAGAAAACTAAAAAAAACCATGTCTAACTGATAACAATGTACATCATGAAATTGAGTTTACCCATTTAATGCAGAATCAAATTTTCATTAATGAANATGTCTAACTGATAACAATGTACATCATGAAATTGAGTTTACCCATTTAATGCAGAATCAAATTTTCATTAATGAAGTTAAAGTTATCACTGACAGCTAGGACTGCGCTCATTATCTTTCTTGTCCCGGTCACACCAATGGGTTCATGAAAAAGTCAAAAGAATTACGTGAACTAATTTAAAGTAGAGGATAAATGTTTCATATGTAATATAAATCAATTTCCTAGCTTGGTTTGTTTAAAACTAATGAAATACGCACCGATGTATCGACTAGTAAACACTGTTGTCAACAGTCACGTAAATAATAACTCGCACTCATCGAAGCTCCTGAATTGCTACACAATATCTTAAATATAATTAAATGCATCCGAAATAAGTTTATTCCAGTTTTAAATTAAAAATTCTAACTTTAATTACATGTAGTCTCCCTGGCCAGTTGGCCATATTACGTAAAATGTAAAAACTTTCCGCAACTAGAGTCAACGTCGAAATGCAGCAAAAAAGGATTATAAAACGTAGATATAAACGTCTTTCTTATTATCTAAATCAATCATTCATATTTGGCGTAACGAACTGCCATATAAATCACGTTGTTTAAGGCACTTATTACAACTTTCTAACCAGGAAACGGGACAGGAAGTGCCTCATAAATTCACAAAATTCAGAGCATTTAAACACTAAAATGGGAAGGTCGGAAAAAAATACAACAAAAAAAAACTAAGGAGACTATAACTTGAAGCGACGCATCGGCCAAGTGATGTTAAGAACAATTCCTCATTTAATGTTTAAAAGTATGAGAAAGTCACAGTTTAGACCTTATTGATTAACATTATATGGAACCTTGTGTAATGTTATATTTATTGCTCGGCATTTTAATGTACCTTCGCAATTACTTTTTTCTCTCGAAATACGTTTATCTAAGTTGCTGTCTGATTAGATGGAAGATTTTAGAAAACTCCGGGTTGTCTCTTTTTTAATATTCGTAATTATTTATTACAATATTTTTAATATTTCTCATAGGTCTAGAAATAGCGTAAAATAAAATCCTGTCTTCCTAAATTATGCTTAACAGTTATGGCTTCATAAAATTTCTTTAACTTTACCAAACAATTGTCCNAAAATCCTGTCTTCCTAAATTATGCTTAACAGTTATGGCTTCATAAAATTTCTTTAACTTTACCAAACAATTGTCCTTCTATTTCACACATTTCCGAAAGAGTTAAAGAATTTGGGAGCATGTTATATTTTCGGCTGTTGTTCGGAATCCTCTAAGTTAATTACGTAACTTTCTTCACTGCGTACTTAAATAAAGAGTACGACACAAGAACATTCACAGCGAACAAATACGAAAACGTTACGCCTATTCTGATAACCCCTGGATCTAATTTCACGAGATGAAACTGAATACTAAGAACGACAAACAGCACCTAAGCTATACAACGGTGAAAAAAGTTGAAAATATGAATAGGTTTTTTTCTGTTAGGTGATTCACCAGAGCGGTGCACTGTTAAGCTCGAGTTGGGTGACGAGATTTTAGTATACATTACGAAAGTTATTTTATATTTTTTCCTAAGTGACTCTGTCAGATGTAACTAAGAGAGATACCCATATCCAGTGTAGACTTCCGTCTTGCCTACACGAAGCAAGATCTTCTTCCAATATTCCGTTTAATCTCTACGGCGGTCGGCTGAGACGTCTACGCATAACCTACTTAAAGACCCACTCGTAATACTTTTCTTAGTAAAAGTTCTTTAATATTTTTAAAACTTAGGTTCTGCCAGCGCCAAAGACTCCTACTGTCACAGAGCGAGAGGCCGGCATAACGAAGTGAAATCTGGCCTGCTATTACAACAAAGTCCCTTATCACACATTTTTCTTAGCCAAAGGTGTTGATGGCCTTCAGCACCTTCATCTCAGCTCATACATAATGCCTACATCCTGCTTTTACATTCAACGAGCGTAAAATTTAACCATAGCTTTGTGCCCTTCATGAAAGAATGGAAACGTGAAATAAGACCTCGTCTTAAATTGGTTTTTGAGCAGGATTGAATGTTGCAAAAAAAAAACAATGAATAACATACTAAGATTAATTTGCATTTATTTAAATGGATTTCTATGTGTTTCTTCCCGTCAGTATATAATGATGATTCATGGGTGTGGAGAAATTGAGGTGTAAGTCAATAACAAGGTACGGTGGTCGTATTTTATCTACGCACAGATTAATATTATATGCTAATCCAAAGAAACTTTTAATATCCCGTAGAATAAGAGAAATGTAAGACAAATTATACTTTTAATATTCTAAAAAATTCAATTCCATAATTTCTGATTGCTTTCATGAGCGATAGACAAAGAATCGGTTAGCATTTTTATATCGACGAATGATTTTATTTACACAATTAATAACTGGTAAATGGGCCGTTTACTCACTCCAAATCGAATCACTTCCCCTCTTTACCCATAATAAACAAACAAATTTATTGAAACTGGCGGTTATTTGCAGAGAGGGTTGAAAAGAGGAAGTTAGCGAAATACGTCCCCATGTGTAACAGAGAATATGAAGGCCTACCATACGTAACTTCAACAGGAATATGATTCTACACGTGATGAAGTTCCAAAAAGGAGACATTTTTTTGGATCCACCTTTTAATCTCTCAGTTCACAGTTGAATTTCTAGGATCTCAATTCATCGAGTAGTTTATAATAACCTCAAAAACGTTTATAATAGAATATCCCTTTTCATAGTATAAATCTTCTGCGTACATTAACCATGCAAGCTATATCACGTNATAGTATAAATCTTCTGCGTACATTAACCA
Source organism: Clitarchus hookeri (assembly GCA_002778355.1). Taxonomy (NCBI): domain Eukaryota; kingdom Metazoa; phylum Arthropoda; class Insecta; order Phasmatodea; family Phasmatidae; genus Clitarchus; species Clitarchus hookeri. The sequence continues at coordinate 92,270 of NQII01007440.1, forward strand.
TGCAAGCTATATCACGTGATCGAAATGATAAACTGACACGCTGCTTCATAAGAGATATAATTATCGGTGCAGAATATACCGCACTGCGCATAGCATAAACGGCGTTTATGGCNCACGCTGCTTCATAAGAGATATAATTATCGGTGCAGAATATACCGCACTGCGCATAGCATAAACGGCGTTTATGGCAATTAAACAAATCTTCTGCGTGAAGTCGTACCACCGAGATAATAATTGTGCTTCCACACGAAATGCATAGAGANGGCAATTAAACAAATCTTCTGCGTGAAGTCGTACCACCGAGATAATAATTGTGCTTCCACACGAAATGCATAGAGTGCGCGCTGGACTGGTACCGCACTGCCGAACAGCGGCAGAAACACGACCGAACAGTCTAATCAAGGAAGGCTGGAAAGACATCGCCTGCTTGTGTTTTGGTGAGATAGAGTACAACCGAAAAAAGTACGTCTGCTTTTGTAACATTATTTCTATAAAAACCACACTACTACAATTGCACAAACCTAAATGCGTGGTAGATTTTATGACGCGTCTGAAAACATAAATCATTATTATTTGCGTAATTATACAACCAGTTTAACAAGTAATGTTTATTTTGTTGCTTATCTTAGGTCGTGAAAGAGAATGCCTGAGCTATATTTGGAATGATAACTTTTTATTGGTCAACTGAACACTTACGGAATAAGTCTGTTTCAGGAACAACTGATAGATGATAAAATAACACATGCATACGGCAGAAGTAGCGATATCATTTTATATATACATGGTGAAACTAAATCATGTAACTGTGTGCTACGAATTATGTATTTTTTCATGAATAATCTTTTGTTTGACCTAATTTCTGTTTGACTCTGCACACAAGTTTTTAAAGAATTAGGCAACTGAGTTCAACTTAACGATCTACATTTTAATATTTATGTAATTTCTTATATTTTAAAAATTATTCATCTCTTAAAACGTGGTAAAATTTATTCATTGATCACTCTATGTTAGGTGCTCCATTACGATGTTTTTGTTATTATAATATTTAATAATTTTGTTGTTCTTACATTCTATTAGCGACAACATTCATGCACTCCATAGCATACAAACGTTTACCAATTGTTTATTAAAAATAAAATTAATTACCTAGAATATTTTTGTTTAATGAAAGATAAAGTTATATTTTTTAGCCGAATTTCCGCAGGAAAAAAAAGGCCTATGATAACACTTTCCTGTCTGTGTGTCCGTGTAAGTGTTTGGGTGTATGTGTGTGTCCGCTTGTGTCTGGGCGTGTGTATGTCACACATCCTGTCTTTCAAGTTTTGAACACAAGAACCGAATTTCATGAAACCCGTTACACCTATAGTACTTTGACAGGTCACCTGACGCTTATATGTTTTGACCACACAAAGTACTTACTTTCAAAATGGCACCAATTTTTAAATTTTGGGGGTTATGTCATGTCTTGAAAACCATTATAATAATTTTAACCAAATTTTGTGCGCTGACGCTATCTAATATAATCATCGAATAAGCCAAAAACAAAAACTTTGTCAACAATTTTGTAAGGTAGCACTATATAAATTAATCAAGTTTTAATTTAATTTCACGGGAAATAATTGCCAAATTCCTAACAAATTTGGCAATTACAATATACTGCCCCAGTTGATATGTACTTATATGATTAAAAAATATTTCAGGCACTTATATTCAAAACATCGGCCATCTAGATATTTTAGCATTGTATTCTATATCTTCGAAACCATTTAATAAATTCTAACTTGACTTTGAATTCTGGGAGTATATGTAAAAAACATCACATGATTCTACATATGGAGAATNTTTAATAAATTCTAACTTGACTTTGAATTCTGGGAGTATATGTAAAAAACATCACATGATTCTACATATGGAGAATCTTTTGTTCTATTTACTGTCAGATTGTACCACAAGAATGAATAATTTTTTATGTCATCTTTGGGGAAACAACTTTTCAGTTACTACCAAATATAGAAAACAAGTAGAACTGGTATAGGTTATGTCTACTGAAATGTTTTAAGTATGCCAGTCAATTATTTTTGAAACCGCGTCCATACATTATTTTATATTTGTATGTTATATCGTGAAACCCATGTAATTAATTACAATTAATATTTGTATGTTGCCTTTATATTTTACAACAATCAAATGTGAAAACACAAAATCTCTTTGGTCCGCCATTTTGTAAAAGAGTTTCACTTGACAAATAAAAATTATATGATATCCAAAAAAACTGCCGATTTCTACCAAATTTTGGCAAACAATTTGCACTATGGCAGTCTATGTAAACTTAGACATTTTGAAAGTGTCGTCGACCATTTTTGGTCTTTTACTACGTATTTTATATGAGTGGGGCATTTTGCAACAGAATAAACGTGTTCTTCCCCTCGGTATAAAACAACAAAGATAAATTTTTGTGAGTGTCTTTCGCCAACCCAAATACTCTGAAGAGCCAAAAAAAACTGGTATAGTGGTGCCTATGCAAATAACAGTGGTATGGAACTAATCAGAGTAACCCTATGCGGTCGGCAGGTAGATCGGTTACTGCTGCTACAATTGCAGGTTATCAAGATTTAAGTGAGTTTGAACGTGGTATTATAGTCAGCGCACGAGAGATGGGACATAGCATCTCCGAGGTAGCGATAAAATTTGGAGGTTCGCGTACGACCATTTCA
>NQII01007440.1:95179-112762 GCA_002778355.1 Clitarchus hookeri
CATTGAAATGAAGAGACTTTGGGTCGTTGTCTGGGGTATCTCCTCTCATACTATTTCGATGCATGCCGAAAGTGCAATCATTGTGACATCGGGTATCCTGTGTCATTCCAGATATTGTACGACCATGAAGCACATGGATGAGAGCTCCAGTAGAAGCTCAGGACAAGAAAGAAGTTTGACAAGGTGATCATCTAGTAACCGTCGGACGATTTGTGCCAAATGCGGTCGCCCATTTTACTTTTGATAGAACCACCCAGTTCTGGCCCTGAACATAGTGGACAACAGGCACCTCCACCTCCGTTATTTCAACAGTTGCTGGTTCACATACCAGTGATACGTGGACTGGGTTACTGATTCATCCCATTCCAAAACAGCAGTTGCTGGGCGGGTATCACGGTGCATAATTCAGGACTCGGTCTATTTTCATCGTGTTGGCAGAGAAGCATGCGACCATGATCGTGGTGCTGCAATCAGAAGCGAGATTCGTCTGAGAATACGATGACATGACATACGTCCTTCAAGACCAGACATTCTATGCATAATTTAAACTGGAGCCACATGTGGTAGGAGACAGAGGCAACCATAGTACTGATACCTGTACAAGTTACCCAGATGTTGCAGACAGCGACGAATCGTGCGTATGTACATAGGCTGATGTAATACATTCCTGATCTCAGAACGAGACTGTATGACGCAGCTTTATGGTGCTAGTCCATTATCGCCATGCACACTAAGTGTCTGTCCTAGGGCTCGTCGCTCAGCCCACCCCTCCTCGACCTACTAATCCTATATACGCTTCACTGTGTTTGCATTTATTCCAACTCGAGAGCCAGTTGTGTGGTAGGATAATCCACAATACTGGTAAGCCTTGATTTCTCACAGTCAGAGATGGAACCCTGTTTTTATGCTTGTCGTTTTCTTCAGCGCGGTATGCTCACTCCGTCTGTGCACACGAGCGGCGGTGATACACAGGCCAACGGCTCACGACCTCCACTTATATACTCGCCATTGGCGCATGTGCTGCACCGCTTGTCTCAACAATTCACCATATCATTGGAATTTCATGCTGTATGCATTTTTCTAATGAAGGGTCCTTCAGATGTGTAATTCTTGGGTTGCAATGTTAGTGTTCAACAGTGTAACTCTTTTGTCTGTTGAAAAGAAGCTTCTTACATAAACAATCTGCTCTTTAGACACATTGATTGAAAAGTCTCTAATGATATTGATCACTCAATCTCTGATCATAGACAAACCCACAACATTGATATCCACTTTATTCACACGTTGATTTCGAAAATATCAAGTTCTCTTCTAGTTTTAAAATATTAATTTTCTCGATATCAGAATGGATTTTTATTCATTTTCAACTTTTTTTTTTTAATTTTTATATATTTCTCACACTATATTTATAATATGATGGTATTATTTTGTGCAATAGCGAAATCCTGAATCTTTGTACAATTATAATTTACATGGAATAATTTTTTTTAGTTTTAATTAATTTACGTTTTTTCTTATTTGCTCATATGTAAGATTACATTTTTTTAAATCTCTGCTGTAATTCATGTTTTCATAATATACAGTTATTATAAAATCCCCATAGATAACGAATGCAATATTCATTGTGTGATGATAGTTTAAATGTATTTTCTTCACTATTTAATTAGTAATTCTGTGAATTTTATTAATTTATTATAATTGAAGTTCTGTAAACAGCTTTCACATATAAACTTTAAAGCTTTCGTTTTATAAATACATAACGAACAATTTTTGATAAATCCTAGAAGAAAAAAAAATATGAGTTTTATTTAACTTTAAGATAGAGTAAATGGTAAGGGCTATTATTTTATTTTAGTTATTTACAGTGAATGAATATTAAATTATTCATCTTTCAATAAGTCATCTATTCTTTTTATAAACATAAATTTTGCGTAATTTTTCATCAAGTGCTATAGAACTGGTTTTATCTTTAGTTACTTTTTGTTTGTTGGTATTTCTCGACTAGGGATAATTAGAATTTAGCCATCCGAAGAAGCAATTTCGATCAATGTTTTAGTTCTTACACAAGAACACATTAAATGCAGGATTGCTTTTGTCAGTTAAATATATGATGACCCTTTCAGCAAACTATTTACAAACTGAATACTCTCTCTATTTTCAGCCCAGATAGTCTTTTCTGAAATGTGTATATTTATGTTGAAACATACGCTTTTATATTTTACTGCGATATTTTAATAGAATATCTAGTGTTTGTTGTGTAATTAAGATATTGAAAAAGTTATTCCCAGTTTTTATTCTTAGCTAGTTTATGAAATTTTCAAAATAGGTTAATATAATAATTTATATTTTACAACTTTGAATAGATCATAAGTGATATTCTATTTGAATTTAATTATTTTATAAAATTTGCATTTATTTGACAGATTGGATTTTTTTCGATGTAAATTATGTGTTATAGGCTATATTTATATAAAGACTTGTATTATGTAGCTTTTACTAACCTTCCTGGAACTGAATTTTTTTAAATGTTTTTAGAAAATGTAAAAAGGCTTTTGAAATACATTTTACAGCGTTTGTTATAAATTAATAAATTATACACGAATCTATCTAGTTCTTAAGCAAATTCTTAATCATGATTAATATTCCCTTATCCATTATAACAATATGTACAATATACCGTACCATTTCAAGTATGAAATTAAATATATTGTTATCACATCACAATGATCTGGAAGGCTCCTTTTTTCACCTGACCATGACAACCGAACTGGAAGCAAGAGGTCATACATTTCCCAATTTATTTTCGCAAAGTTTCCTGACGTTTAATAAAATTGAATCTTACTTTCCTCAGCTTGCATCTTTGAGATGAATGCAGCATGTATATTCCAGTCGAAACAAACACTCAGGCTTCCTGATCAGCTGGTGGTAGGGAGGTAGCGCGTACATTCCACTAATGTAGGCTGCTGAAGCTTCCTTGTTTATCGACCAAGTGCATTGTCCTATAGTGAGTACCACGGGGTAATTTTACTCGCCCTTTGAGCGTTTATACCAAAAAAATCCTCCAATCTCGTCGGGAAATATTCGAGTGAGAGAAGAGTGAAGAGATTTCGGTGGATCTAAATATCGAGAACTTGAGATGTGAGGTGAGTATGGGGCAGAGTTTTGAAAAGGGCGTGAGGGAAACGGGAAATCCGCAAGAAAACCAGCTGATTTGCTGTTTCGTGAGGCACGATTCTTACATGCAAAAATAAGGAGTGAGCTGTCCCGGGGATTGAACCCGCTTCGCTATAGTAAGAGGCGAGCAGTGTAACCGCTTAGCCAAAGTGGCCCTGTGAAATATTCGTTAAGAATGTTACATAGTCTGTACTTAATACGGTTTTGTATAAAGACACGATGGCCTGGCTAATGGCTTCTTTGTAGGGTGGGAATTACCATCGCAAAACCACAATCTCCAGACGCAACATGCTCTTCCACCTCGTTGACAACTTTAAAGGAGCGGAAACAGGTTTCGTGGACTGTATCGAGCTGCGACTCGTTTGTTATCATTTCAGCCAGTGCATAAAAAGTCTTGTTTGAAATGCTATATTCGCCAAACGGTGTTAGTGATATACACTCCATCGCTGATTACATGCCATCTTTCCCAAAAACCAAAAAAATCATATTAGTTCTTACAATAACCAAACTGTTAACAGGATTACTATTTAAGAAAATATATTTATATGCAATGTCTGTCATTCTCAAAAATCACATCATTTACGAGTTTCTTAACGACTGTCTTAATCAAGTTTGACAAAGTTGTAACTTGTTCTACGATTATACAACGCTGTGAGAAATTAGTGCAAGTTAAGATGGTTGGCCATTAAATTTAAAGGTTCTTCACCCATGTCGACTATAATATGTGATTCTCTAAGGCAGCTTTTATCGCAGGCTAATGATATAGCTCCCGGCGAGTTGCACAAGTGAAATGGTGCTCCCGGTAAATAAACATAACTGGTGCAAGAAGTCGAGCTACCGGCGTATTGACTCTGCAGTCAAACAAACCGTACATTTTCCCGACAAGAAAGTTACCGCAATGCGTTATTCATCAAATTGATGTGCTTCTATGGTCTCGCTGAGTCACTTACTGCTAATTTTGGGTGAGATGAAGTCAAACTGTCATCACTAGATAGCAAATAAATATTACATTTTAATAAATAACGAATATGAATATGATGTTAAATAAAAATTAATTTTATTTTTATTAAAAATAACAAGAAGAATTGTTTTTGACATTAACACCATATAAGGTGTTAACATGCATAACTTGGTTATTTATACAGCAGTAAAATAATTAAAACCCATTTCATTACGTGCATAATAGTGTGATATGTGAACTTCTGCGATAGTTTGACATTTAGAGAACTTGTAAGATGGTTATTTGTTGACCGAATTGACTTCGTCAATAAATAACTCTTTTAGACACAAACGAAAGCATATGAAATGTAACACGCTTAAAGTTGAAGTTCAAAAAACTTCATATTTGTTCCTGCAGACACAAAATTGAGTAATGATGAGCCGTAACATATTAATTATCAATATATAAGTGTAAATTAACAAGTATGTGTTACTTGGCGTATTACGCTATAATAACTATTACAGTTCAAAAAGCACACAAATATGCTTAGGTCTCGTGGCTGTTCAATATATGTTGTGTTAAGAGCAAATATAAGTAAGCACTCACTTTCTTGTCTATTAAGAAGTACGATAATCGCCATTTCTTCACACATGTAACGCTTTACTCAGATATATCCTACAGTGACGTATTTTAATTTATATCTTGTACTTTCTTATATTATTAGAAGCATTATTATTTTATATTTATTTAACTTGAAGTTATTTACGTCCCTCTGCGTAGTTTTGCAGTTTTGTGTTCCTTATCGCATGAAGATTCACCGTATTTATATTGTGACAGTTGGTCGGAAATCAATTTAATACATTCCCGAGCGGGTTACTCAGGTGATGAACAGACACTTATATTGACCTTTAATGAACTTGGCTTTTACCGTAATAGCCAACGTGAATTCAGGTTATCTGGATATTTAATTATATCAATGATAATTTAAAGTAATACTAAAATAAAACAAAATTATAAAAAAAAGTCCCGAAAATCAAAATTACTATTCTTAATTGTCACACTCAGGAGATGTTAAAAAATAATGAAACTTACCGCATGTAATAATAAGGAAAATATCTACATTAACAACATTAAGACAATGGGCAATTTACTTAGGAAAATTGATCAGCAGAACAAAAAATTATAATTTTCACCCTTGTTAAGGACGATTGATCCATTCCTTCTTGTATTAAGCAGTTTTCTCTCCATGCCATTTTCAATTTCAGATTAAAACTGTTGACGAAACAAAGCACAGTTAATAACTTACAAACTTTCTGATCTTGTTGCAGCCCCATTGCCTTCATTACTTTTCAACAGAAGAGGAAAGGTGATTACTTCATGCGAACGTCTATAAAGTCGATATAATAAAGATAAGTCATATATATTTTTCATGAAGTGTTCTAAACTACCGACTATGCCCAGTCGGAACGCAAAAACGAAACAAATATTCTACTGCAGGTTACGGAGAAAATACACGGTGATACGGTCCGGCGTGGAGTTATGCAAGCATCTTATACTCTTCTGAGCAATATCGTCCCATAGTTGATGCAACTGCCACTCCATTGATAACTGAAGCTGCAGTACCATCTGCCACCAGACATGTTCTATATGTGTGAAGCCTGGACAACGTGCTGGCCAAAAGCGGTGTCAACAGTACGAAGGCGATTCCAGGAAATCCGTGCTCTATGTGTGCGGATGTCATGGTGTTGTCAAATGCATCCTGAGCAGCGCCATGAAAGGAAGCGTGCAAGGCCGCAGATTATCCTACGGACGTACCATTATGTAGTCAGGGATCCGTGATCACTACCGGGGAAGACAGGCAATTAAATTATATTGCTCCTCACACCATTACGCCACCATTATTGGCGGCGTTTCTCTCAAGAACGAGGTCCTGACTTGTGCGCTGTCTAGTGGCCCTCCACAAGCAAGTACGGCTGTCATCCGTGTTCAGGCATAACCCAGATTTGTCACGAAAGACGGTGCATCGCCATATCTCAGACACAAATGAATCCTGTATTTAAATGAGCAGACGCAGCACCAAAACAGCATTCCTTCCTTAACTACTTTAAAGTCTGTATATACTGGTCCATAGACTCACTTGATTCCTGATGAAGAGAAACTAGAAAATGTTTAGCTTTCACATCGTTTATGTGTTTTACAAAAATAGCTATTGTAAAATATCGTAATCAGGGATATATAATTCACTAGTCATATAAACCACATTAAACAATCTCATTGTTCACATTAAAACATTAAAATCTTGAGAAACTTCTTTATGTGCTGATTAAACACATCAATTATTGCAAACTGAATATTTTTAGGACTACCATTATCTATTCCGCCACTGACTTCCATAAATATAAAAGTTTATGATCAATCATACAGTCGTGAAGTGGCAATTATAAATAAAATATGTGTCATATTTCTTAAGTTGAGCAGACTAAAAGTTGCATACGCTTAGTTTTGCCTATTTAACCAATACACATTAAAGTATGAGAAGGAGGTGTCTATTTATATATAAAGGCGAAAGCGTGTTTTGTAGGTTTGTTTGTCTCTCTATCACGTCGCAACGAAGCAACGGATCGACGTGATTTTTTGCACAGAGATATTTGGAGGACCGGGAAGTGACAAGGCTACTTTTTATCTCGAAAAAATTTCTTATCGAAATTTCTTAAAAAATGTTTATTGGAAAGTGAAAAAGATCACAAACGGAATAACAATGCAACGTCAACAAAGCCACGTAAACAATGTAACGTCATAACCGAGCAACATATCGACGTAATTCCTTAAACTTTAATAATAAGCAGACTGAAAGGTGATACTGGCCACTTTTTATTGCAAAAAACTATCTCAAAAAACTTACAAACAATAATAATAATGAATCAAGTGTCTGTCTACTATAAAATACCGTTATTTCTCCCTATAAGGTTGTTGCTATAACCACGCGAGCGAAGCCGCTGGTAAAAGATAGTTTTATTTTAAAATACACCAATAACACTTATACGAGTACGAGAGCCGCCGTTTCACTCTGCTGGTCGTCATGTCTCAGTGAACGTAATTCGGCTGGACCACAAATGCTGTCTCCACCCAGGAATAGCTTTTCTCTGTCCTTTATAGTCACACATAGAAAACACTATAGATAATTATGAAAGTGCAAATATAGACAACATCGCCAAAATTTAGATATCTCGACAAATCACAAAGAAGAATTCGAATTTTCCCCACATGCGCACTCGACTCCAACGTCTTATCAGTTCGGCAACAAAACATTGATTTGTGACGTCATAGCGCTAGCAGCGCCACCGGGTCACAACACTCGGTGAGCGCAGCCAGTAGAGCTAGAGTCTTCGTCGGGTTCGGAGTGCAGAAGTGCTGCTGGTGTACTGGCTGATGGCGGACCCAGTATGCCTCCTTCACGTAGCTGATAATGCTGCTGCTTGGGTCGATAGTGCTGGTTTCCGTTGCAGGCCAGATAAGAGAATATTATTTCAAAAGTAAAATATCTCCATGCTTGGAAAGTGTAGAAATTGACTCCATAACTTGGTGTTAATCGAAAAACGCGATGTGAGTAGAGGTTAATACAGATGCAGGTCTTTTCAATTAATTGTATTTAACATAAAAATAAATTAAAACAAAAACCTTATATTGTTTGAAAATAGCTTTCTTTTTAATTTTTTTTTCAGGTATAAATACTTTTGGGCAAGCAAGAAATAAACTAATGCTGAGTTGCAACAAATATTATACGATTTATATGCATGAAATAAATTTGGTGGCACATTAATTGCTTTGCAAAATGGAAATATCGGAATATAGAAATAATTTCGACAGAAAATGAAGGTATAAATAATACAATAAACTACAATTTCAGAAATAGTTATATGATGGTAACTATAACTTAAATGTTTATAATAATAATGTATTGCGATATAATTATATATTTATTCTATTACTGTTACTTACTTGGTTTGTTATTATAAAAAAGCAATGACTTAATATTTTGATGAATTTGTTGCTAAAGTTACATAAAGTATATATATTAATTGAATTATATAATACAACAGAGTTAGAATACGAAACGTATATTCTTTGTTAATTTGTATTTATATTAATTAATTTTCAAATGACTTGAAATTCTTTTGACATGTCTTGTTAAAATAAATTTTCAGATGTAAAATGGAAGGCCGAATAAATTCGACATATTTTTTAAAACTCAACAGAATTCAACATGTGATACTAACCTTAATTCTAATCAAATTGAAATTTAATTTTTAATTTGTTAAAAAATAACAAGAAATTCATGAAACTAGTTTTAATTCGGTACAAAGTATTCAAAATATGACTCTAAGTTAATTATTACTCAATACGAATTTTTGGGGAAAATCATATTTTCGTATGAGTAACATAATTCCGTATAACTTATATTTTTATTTATCATCATAAAATAATATAATTCAATGAAAATAAAATATTTAGTTAATATAATTATTACCATATAAATAAATGACGATCCAAGATCAGAAAAATTCCCTTCTTTACGTATAAATTGAATTGATATATTGAAAATGTAATGTCAGATTGAAAATGACACTGATTTTAATATACTGAAGTAATCGTTGACAAATTATATTAGCTAAAATATAAAATTTAATAGATTTGTTATATTTCCATTTGGCTTATTATTTAAAGTAACTAAAAAATTATAAATCTCCACTAATACTTACTTACAAACATCTAGTTAGTAAATTGTCTAACAGTACAATTATAATGAATTTATATCTGAAAAATATAATTTTTCACCGAAAGCCTTATTTATTTTTTTAAATAAATGAAACATTTTATTACTTTAAATAATATATGTTTGTAATTAAGAGTTATGGATTCGTGTAATGAGAATGAGTGACATATATTCTATTACAAGAAGTTATGTTGATTTTTATATTTGTACATAGTTTTATATCGAATTTTTCCTGGTTATTCAACGAATAATGAATATTTTATGGATTATATTTTTTAGCTTTTATTTGTAATCAAATAATTAGATTTAAAGCAGCCTGTAGAACTCGGTATTGAAATTCAGACATTTAAATAAAAATTTTAATTTTTGTTATTTATGAAATGCTGCTATGAATCTAAATTACTTAATTGTACACCCGTATGAATAAAACGGGTTTGATAGGTTTTTATTTCTATCATATATGTTTTTCAATATTTTTTTTTGTTCGCATATATTATTAAGTGAATTATTCACGTTTCAAGCATTTATTTTCTCAACGTTGACATTAATCGTCCTTCAAAATACACTGGGTAAATTAAGAAATATTGTTCTACATTAAAAAATTACTTAGCATAATATCATTAAGAAGTTTAACAGTAATACTTAATAGATTCTCTAGGCGCAAACCCTTTAAGTGCTATAAATAATTGAAAAGCTCAGATATAATTTTACAAACCATTAGTAAATTTACAACCGTATCACTCCTTCAGTGCATGAAAAAGCATATGAATTTAAAGAGTGTGATGCTACTCGCCACCTGTGGTATATAGGGTGGTTCTTATGCTACAAGTTATCATTCACTGGTGCAGACTATGGGTGCCTTTGATGTTGAATAGGGGTAAATAATAACTTGATCTCTCAGGCTTCTATTATAAAAGTATATATTGGGCCATAACAATACAAACATAGACACCATCGAAAGAGTACCCCGCGAGTTGGGGGCCTTAAGGGCGAATTAAAGCACTCATGCTAACTGCTTTTTACATCGTGGAGGAACGCCAGGTGTCGGGGAATGTCCCTTGAGCGACGACACTGGCACTAAGCTGTATTTGTAGTTCTGGGAGTTAGGGGGGTAGGTTGAGGTCCAATAATTTGGGGAGCCCTTCACCAGGCCTCGACTCGGTATAGTTGGCATGGTTGACTCACCTGGCATCCTCCTTCGGCTGACCCTTCGGCCTTGAAGACGGCTCTCCACGACAGACTGTTTTGTGTTACTCTCCTCGACGACCACACGATACGACTGCCTCCAGCAACCTCACGTTCCGACTGACCCTACATCACTGACTGACTCTGCCTGGGTCCACTCCCCGGCCTCGATTGATGGCTCTACACGACTGACTCGACTGACTGACCGTGCCGGGGTCTGCTCCCCGGCCTCGATTGATGGCTTTACACGACTGACTCATTCGACTGACTGACTTCGCGTCCTGGCCTGGTGCTCCTGGCAAGCCCCCATCCTTCCGCGAACTTCTAGGATGGGGTTGCAACTGACTCTCGATAAGACTGGTTCTACATCACTGTCTCTGCCAGGGGCTGCTCCCGGCCTTGACTGACTGACGCCCTTGTCCCGATGTAGTGCTCCTTCGAGCCCCCACCCAACTGCCGCGTCTCAGCGTGCGATACGACTGGTGACACGACTGACATTACTCCCATCACACAAATGACTAACTTCACGTCTTGGCCTGGAGCTCCAGGCGAGCCCTAACCCGTCCACCACCCCTTGTTGCAGGGATCACCCTTTTCCCGCAAGTTGTCTTTTAACCTCTCTCGATGCCACCCAGATCCTCACATGTGTCTCATTCGTTGATGGGGGAGGAAAGGGGGGACAGAAGCCATACAGCCAAACACTATAAGCCCTTCTTACTAGTCCAACAAGAGGTGTGTCGGCGAAACTCTAGCTTACCTCTGCATTAATTCGGCATGTGTCAATCTTCTCACGAGTTTTACTCGGTGCGTTGGCGATTTGCTTGCTCAACTCAGCATTTCCTCGGCACATATTAATGCCTGTCCTCCCACCCACACCCCTTAAACGGGCCGACTTGGATGCGCAGCATGTGTCTTGTGGCACATGTCTACTGGGGGACTCCAATGTGGGGGTAAGAGGGCGGCGGGTGTGACAACCGTGCTTATAATACTAAGAATGCGGCATGCAGCATGTGTATATCAATGCATCTAAAATATCATATTAGTTTCGAATAAAACATTTAATGTTAATAATATAATATTTGTTCATGTACGTTGGAAACATTTTTTTTGACTAAAATAAGCCTAGTGAAGTGAACTTCACATCGGTACCTTTGCCCTATCAAATAATTTATCACTTTAGAACATTTTCTTAGTCCTTATATTTACAAATTCAAGATTCAATATTTTTTATTTATTTTTGTATAAATGTTTTGGTTAGATTTAGATTTTATAAATTCTTAAGTTATTCAACATATCAAAGTTTTGAAAGAAAAGCTTTAACACAAAAATTCATGTTCTTTTCTGTAATGTCTACTTGCGATCACGATATGATAAAGATAAAAGTAGAATATTCTTTTGTCTAACGACTATTTAACACTAGCACTGTAACAAAAACATACAAGAAAAATTAATAAGTTAAAACCATAACTCAAAGTTATAGTACAATATCAGCTTGATATCGTAGGGTTGTGCAATAAAGTCTAAAAAGGAAGAGACCTACTATTTGTAGCGGGCTCTGAATCACTCAAATAGTGCATTAATGCTAAGGCAAAAACAGAGTTATGTCGATGGGTTTTGGATCATTTAGCTTGCGGTTACCAACAAGGTTTTTGGCGCGAATATTCGTGCAGTGAGTTGCAGTAGTGACAGCAGAGGCACTAGCAGCACCCCAAGGAAAACCTGGCGTCCAGCAAATTTTAATGTGCTAATTTTTTTTGCGACCCTGCCAAGGATAAACTCTGGATTGCAATGTTGGGTAGTCGGGGCGCTTCCCAAGTAGCCGCCGTTTTTCTGAATCACTGCATGAGTTAGGAGGGAGCTTAACACCTCACAACTAGTTGGGAATATATATACGGAATGCAAAACGTAAAAAGTATATATAAAAGAAACCATACCTAACTATAAGTTACCAATGGTCCTTATACAAACCGTGAAATTCTAAGTGAATTCTTACATAAACATTTCCCAATACACCAGGAAATAAACAGGAATTAACAAAAAGATGATCTTAATAGTGTCTCTGAATAGTGAGGGTTTATTCTTCCCACTGCAGCTTAGAACCATGTATGGCCTCTATGCGAATTGTACAGATTTCTAAGAGGCCGTGGTATATTTCTAATTGATGTGTTAATTACATTATTTATACGAAGGTCACATTCCATTTGGGCAGCTCTTATGAGATCTTGGACATCTTCCGGAATTTGTGGACGATTAAAAACTACTGTTTCCTTCTGCCACAGTCATGTTCAATTCGTTAGTACGCTACATGTTTGACACAAAAGTACTATGTAAATCCTACAAACCAATCCGTCTTATCTCACAATAATTCAAACGTTCTAAGAGGTGTATGAAATCTCTCCCGCCTTTACTTTTTCAAGAGCGTGTGGTAGCAAGGATCATTGCGAATTAAGGTCCTGAAAAGTATTTAAAGAATATGTAATAAAGGCTTAAAAGTTATGTCAATTCTGTTGAATTCCATTTCTAATTACAATTTAGTGAAACATGTTTAAGAGAATCGTTTATAACTGGGAACAAATAACCTTAATTATAATTTGAGATGTAATATTTGCCATTTCTAGAAAACTCCTAAATGTAAAAAATAAAAGTTAAAAAAATTCATTTATTTTATAGGTTTACATTACATCGGTGAAGATGAGAATGTTATTGCTGTTGAAGTTATTATTCGCCTCAACATACTTTGCTGAAAAAACCACCAGATCAACTAGCATTACAGGGAAAACCATTGGAACTAGGAGGAAGCTATTGCAACAAACCTCAGCAATATTTGAGATGTATTTCAGATACAACACCAGGTCTGTGGTTGTCACTATAAACCGTCCNTGCAACAAACCTCAGCAATATTTGAGATGTATTTCAGATACAACACCAGGTCTGTGGTTGTCACTATAAACCGTCCATCTCAAGAAGCAGACAGCCTGATGCGCACTCTGCAGTCAGCGAATGGAAGCACTCTGTACGTGAGGAACAACAACTGCTCCGGCACTGTGTCACATAGTGCGACATGTGAAGTACTGGATCACGTCGACCCTGGGAGCGCTGGCTACGTCATCATCTCAGACGACGTAGCAGATGATTTCTTCATGGAGGCTGTGGAGCAGTTATCTCGGAGCACCTTCTGGGACTGCCAGTCTCGTGTCCTGCTGGTGCTCACGAGTGTGGTCAGGGTATCTATCAGCGGCATAGAGGACATAGTGAGGAGATACTGGACACGGCACGAGATACTCAACTGCGTGGCTGTGTTCGCCACCGATTCAGCGCCGTCCCAGCCTCGAGAAGTGAGTCATGTACAGGCGCTGTCTTTCAACCCATTCTGGTTCGGTGGGTACTTCATGAGATATCAGGGTAGAAATATTATCAGCAGCTTTTCTTTTGACAAGGCTTCAAATCTTAATGGCTACCCACTGAAAGCATTCATGGTCCATTTCCCACCTTTCCTGATAAAGGTGCATTTGGATGAAGGTATTATCTCTTACGAAGGTTTTTTCAAAGACGTAATAGCTATTTTAACAAACAGAATAAACACATGCATTGTTAACAATGACAGGAAGTACACCATAAACACCTCAAAATGGTCACTACCGGATAATTTTTACGAGAAACCAGACTGTAATTTATACCCTTCTCTCACAACAACAGTGAATCATGCAAGAATATCAACTTACCCTTTAGTGCAAGTAAACTTGGTATTAGTCGTCCCTAAAGCTGAATATATGCCACTATGGATGAGCGCAATAAAGCCCTTTTCTTATGGTACGTGGGCTTCATACTTGCTCTTTGTCATATTGTTAATTGCGATTAGTATTTTTTTTTCCTTTTGTTTTAGTGTACATGTGCAATCATTGGTACCCTTAGAATTATTTAGAATTATGTTTTTAGGTGTGTCTATTTATCCAGCAGACTCTCTCTCAAAACGATTTTTCCTTTTTTCCTTGTTTGTGTTTAATACAGTATTTAATAATGCGTACACTGGTTCTTTCCTAAGGTACATTCTATTACCGCAGCTTTATCCTGATATAAACACGCAAGAAGAATTTATTCAAAATTCTCTGCCAATATCAATCGCATTTAATATGGAAAATAATGTTACATATTATGATAATGAAAATTTGCTAAACTCTGCATTGGAATGGGATGATAATTTTTTTCAGGCCATTTCAGAAGATACGCTGTTATTTTTTAATGTTGAAGAATCTATGAAAATGGCTAAAGACCACAGAAATTTAAGCGTGATGCTGACTGAAATACATGCAAAATACTATTCACATTTGAAAGAAAATTTTGATGGAAATCGCCCACTTCTTCATATTCCGAAAATAAATATCTTGCCAGTGTTTCCATGTTTAAAGATGCGCCCGAACTTCCCTTTCTTGAGAAAATTGGATCGCGTTTACTGGTTGGAAAGCGAAGCTGGAGTAGTCACAAAGATGATAAGTGAGATTAATCACATAGCAACACATCCAGAAACAGACGTTTGCGAATATAAGCCGCTAGAGAAAGGAAATTTAATTGCTTTTTTCTTTGTTTTATTCTTTGGATTAACTGTTAGTGTAGTGGTGTATGTTTTGGAATTTGTTTCTATAAAATTGTTTTAAACTCTGTTTCTAAGTTAATTAACAAGGAAATTTGAGAAAAAAAAATTTAAATGTTATGCTTACACTGCTGCTTAGTATAGAATATTCAAATATTGATTCAATTATATTATAATGTGTTTGAGATTGATTTTTGCTGTCATATTCTTACGAATAATTTATGTATGTAAGGAAGACACTGATCATCAGCAATATGGAATATTTATATCCAAAATGTGGCTATTAGGTAACGACAATGCTGAGAAAAATGTCGTTCAGTGCAAGAATATTACTATGCACCTTCAATATTGGCATACCATCTCCCCTATACATACAGATCTGTCCAAAGTAGTCTTGCAGCTCATCAACTTTCATTCTCTTCAAAAGATCCGCCATTTGCTTCATATCTTCAATAGAAATGTTTTTCATTTCAATACTTTCATAATTTTAGGATCAGGTATAAGTACCATGGTGGCAGATCTGGAGACTCAGTGGATACTGCAGACAGGCGTGTGTTTGTCTGCTAAAGTATAATTTTGTGAGGGCGTTATATGCGGCAACTCTATCCTGAATCAGAATCCATAGGTTATTAGCCTAAATCATCGATATATTATTCTTAACTCTCTAAAACACTTTTCTGTAGTTTTTCATTCCAAAAGAATATTCTTGCTGACATACTGCGCCATTATATGCTTAGTATGATCCCGGTAAGACAACACAACAGCTTTCTCTCTCGCCAAAGCCCACAGGTAAACCAAACTACATAGAAAGAAACTGCGAGCGTTGTTAACATTGAAATTGCCTAGGATACCCACCCTATATCCGATTGGCTCCATCAATGTTACAGCCAAAATACCGCGATAACACCGGCCTCCACGTGAAGGCTTAGCAGAAAGGTGTAATCAAGGCAAAGGTCTTCAGTGAATGTGCGTGGGCGAATAATTTTTCAATTACGAGAACACCTCACATTCCATTGTAGTTCCTTTCCGAGTCAACAAGACTGCGATTCTCCTTCAACGTCAGTTTTGCAATGGCAATAAATAAGGTCCTAGCACAGTCCCTATGATATCAGGGTCAGGTTTGAGTGAATAATCTTTTTCACATGGGTAACGCTTATCAGGCCTTTGATAAAGAGAATTAGTAGCTGATTTGTAAAGTAGCAGACAAGTGAGCGAAGCCACGGTCAGAAAGCTAGTTCCTTTTTAATCTGGAAATTTTTATTTGTTTATTTTTGCCTCGTGGGTAGTGAAGTAATTATACTTTATAAACACGTAAATATAAAAAATTACTTTAGAATATAATTGTGATAAAATATGAGTCAATGTGTTTGAATTATGTTATATCTTTTACACTTCAAGCAGAAATATATTTTATTATAGGAACGATTAACTATTTTCGCTGTAGTGACGAAATGTTATCAAATGTGCTGTAAAGTAAACTGCAAGACGTGTAAGTGTTTTAGATAGTTTAACAGTGAAACTAGAAACCCATATAGGTTCCCCTGTAATCGTATGTTTGATATTTTGTCCCACACTCCACAACCGACATTAAAGTACAAGGTATTTGGGTGAATGTCTATTTGTATTTCCTGACGTTAATACGAATGTAATAGCACTTCTCTGTTTCAAATATATATAAGATATATTTTTTACGAAAATAATTTTTTAACTAGTCTCTATCAATAATAATATAACGCAAGCTGACCATTTTTAACTTCCCCTGTTTCATAAATAAT
Organism: Clitarchus hookeri; assembly: GCA_002778355.1. Lineage (NCBI taxonomy): Eukaryota > Metazoa > Arthropoda > Insecta > Phasmatodea > Phasmatidae > Clitarchus > Clitarchus hookeri. The sequence goes on from NQII01007440.1 coordinate 111,616, forward strand.
TCTACCGCTTTAACCATAATAGACTCTCGTTTTGAGTTTTAGGTATGTTGTTCGTGATTACAATTTTTCTTGATGTCATTGGACCGAGAGTCCCTTTGCTACCGAGATATCCACTTCAGTCTAAGGAAATTTGTGTCTTTGCTTTCTCTGTGTACTTGTTAGAAAAAGGCTATTTCTAAATTTATATTACATAGTTGTAGCGTATGTGCATATTCGTACTTGTAGAGTGTACCGACCCTGACTATTGGAAGTGTTTTTCCTTGCTTTCCTCGACTATTCGCACAACCTGGCTTAAATAACACGTACAACTAGTATGTTAACACGTGTTTTGTCTTTCTTATAAAGCAACTCTATGTATTTTGATGTCAATACTCATTTTGTGTTCTGTGATGGTTGTCAACGGTCGCATTTGTGTCTATGGCGTTGTTTGGTTTTGTTGCAAAAGATAAACATAAAGCCTTTTTCACATGTAACAGGTAGGTTATTATAAACGCAGTAGTAACATTACACATTGATTGCTTCGTAGAGCAATAAGGCGGTAGGTAAGTAGAGCCACATTAAGTTTTCTTCATAGGTTATATACGTGGCGTTTGAAAACAAATATGGCGACCTTCGCANGGTAAGTAGAGCCACATTAAGTTTTCTTCATAGGTTATATACGTGGCGTTTGAAAACAAATATGGCGACCTTCGCAAGAACGCAAATTCACACAGCAAGTAAGCATTTTCGTGTAATTGGCAAGTGCAGACGCTGTGTTTACTCTACTGCGAATTGAGATGGCTCTAGTATATACTTAGTGACGTCACACGTGGGGCGAGTTATATACATGTATATACTTGAAGGCAAGCGATATACAGCTGAAGTAAGAATAAAATAATCATAATCATCACTTATGCGGATGATATCTGTGCTGTCATCTTATGTATCTGACGGGGAGTTTTACCACCCACACCTAAACGCTTCTCCACTACTCAAAACCCTTGGCTTTCTGCACTGTATTTTTACATCAGCAGAAGATTTCAAATGGGAACTCTTTAAAGTCTATTTAAGGTAACTTCCGATTTTTCTGAAAAACTGCTTAAGTTCTTTTTCCGGGTTATCACTCCGTCTCGTGAAAACAAGCTCTGAAAATTATACCAAAGAGATA